>NW_019295086.1:4831-16297 GCF_000500325.1 Leptinotarsa decemlineata
AATAAGATTTTTTTGAAGTATACTTCACCAAAACATCTATGAAACCTAGGTAACAGAGCTTCCAAACTATGAACTTTAGACCATAATGTATTCTACTTTGTTGAAATCTGTTTATCATGGAACATCTGATAATGCAAAACAATTGATCCATTAAAAAATTGGTGACATGCTCTGTGGGTGCGATAGGGAGAGTTAGATCAAATGTGAATATGTCAAAATGTGTCCCCCTGTATACTATAGTTGACGTGTTTTTTTATTTTTCCTGAAAATTATTGTAACAAAAGTTATTCAGGGTGGCTCGATTTAAATGAAATACACTGTATATGAGTATATATGTGCATATAGAGTTTTTACAATAATGACTCTTATTCATTAGACAATTATTGAAACTGAATCAAATTATTGTTTCTATTGTCTATCTATTGTCTATTAGTTTCATAGGATTATCTGATTTGTGGTTCATTATAATTATAACTTTTGTTATCAACTGAATTTTTTTCTAAATTATTATATTTTTCAATGTATTCATTATAGCTATGCCTGTCATTCACAAGCGATGCTTTCGTGACGTACTACGTTTACTCCTTACTCAATTTACTTATTGTATCGATATTTTATCTACATGTTATTGAAATGAAAGTTTTTATTATTATATACATATAAGCTGTCTGTTCAGAAAATCAGTTGAATTTTCAATTTCCTACAAAAATATTTATTTATTTATCAATTTCTATCTTGTCCCCTTCAAAGTAGTTCCCCTCAGATATAATACACTTGTGGACTAGTGCCAGCATTTTTTCGATTCACGAAGCAGTTCTGATATGCACTTTTTGGTATGTCTTTGGGCTCTTTCAGCGATTCTATTTTTATCTCCTCAATATTTGCAAAACTTCGTTTATTCATGGTCTCTTCAATCTGGAAAACACGAAAAAGTCGCCGGGGCGTAAATCTGGCGAATACAGTAGTTGAGGCATGATTATGGTGTTGTTTCTGGCCAAAACTCCATAACTCCAAGATAATACACCTTATTGATCGTAGAACCAGTTTTGGCAGTTATGCCAAAAAGGATCGTCGTTGACGCTATTCAACAATTCCTGAGCGATACTCATGCGATGGTTTTTTGGTAAAAATTCAGCAATTTTGGAACGAACTTCGGTGCCAAACGCTTCATGCCCGAAATTTCCGAAAAAAATTGCATGACATGAGCCAATCTATATGCCGACATACTCAGCAACTTCTCTAATAGTGATTCAACGATTCTACATAACAATTTTCTTCACTTTCTTAACGTTTTCATCATTTGTTTAATGCAAATTCTTTGATACATTTTTTATAGCAGAAAATCGCCAAACACGGAAAACATTTTTAACTTTCATGCCTCTCACCAATAAACTCAACATGCTGAAATTGTGAACATATGTTCGAGACGAGTGTACCAACATAAAAATATAAAAAAATCACCAACCGAATGTACGTAGGCCGCGAAATTTGAACATTCACATTATTTTATGAACAGTTCTTATACACATTCTTGTTTAGAATCGACCATTGTGAAATTCAAGAAACTATATAGCTGATGATGTTTGATCTTTTTTTGTAGAAATTAATGTTCTGAATGATTTCTTCAACATTTTCTAATGAATGATCACGCATTTTGGCACCATTATAAACTAATAAGTCTTTAATTGGGTCATATATGGATAGAGGCAGTTTTAAATCAATTTAATTGCTTAAGCGAGTGAAATAACGAGGAGTTTTTTAAAAACTCATACTTTTTCGGAAGACAGTTTCTTAACATCTTTCCGTTATCAATCAATAGATAAAATAAAAGGTCTGTTTGTCTGTGTGTTTGTCCGCATTGATCTAAAAAAAAATTAACCGATTTGGGTTTTAGTTTTCAATTTTTAACATCGAAACCTTGGTTAACTATATCTACAGTTTGAAAAACCATTTACATATGAATTAAAGACAGACAAATACATGAGAAAATATATTAGAAACACTTTCCCAATACCAGAACAAAAATTACGGCCTCTCGACGCACGTTTCGCTAACCAAGTTAGCATTCTCAGGAGATCGTTATGACTCATAAGTCATCAGGCGTAATTGGTGCATTCCTATCCCAGAAATACATTTCAACACATGAGTCATAGTTGATAGACGAATATTTCAAAGATGTCATTACTGTGTATGGATTATCATTATATTAAGCTGTTTTGTCAACAGTAATTTATTGGAATGCACTACCTGATTGAATTTGTTATTATTCTCGGAAACTTCATTAGACGCCGCTGAAGGTGACCAGTGAAAATGATAATGTATGAGTATATATGGCATTGGATACGAATTGTTGACCAAATTACTATATATTGTTCTGACCTTCAGATTACGTTCTATGTAATATTTATGTTACCACCTTTTTTAACTGGATATTTCACAGTAGAGTTCACAAGTTGTTCAATTGTACAAGCTGATAATTCAGTATATCGGTTAATTTCATCATCGACTCATTATCGTTATTACATTCAGATCGGTGTTTTGAAAAATGAAGGGAAGTTATCAGGAACTATCAAAATATAANAGTATATCGGTTAATTTCATCATCGACTCATTATCGTTATTACATTCAGATCGGTGTTTTGAAAAATGAAGGGAAGTTATAAGGAACTATCAAAATATAAATATTTAAATTTTGTTATCCTTGATTACAGGTAGATACTCATTTCCTGTTTTTAAAATATCCGGTAAATGGTACTAGTTATTGGTTCAATGGAAACTGGAACAAACATTTTGAAAACTTGACAATCAGAAAAGTAGCATGTAATATTTTTTCTTTCAAATTCGAAAATGATTCAATTTTTTCTCAAAGTTTCTTCAATAAATATTCTTAATGTACTCTGGTTCACAAGGGCGTTTTAATAGAAATCCTGATACCGAAAACCAAAAATTATAATCAAAGTGTCATTCCGAATGGCACCTAAAACCTTGATATCAAGGAATACTACGAATGATGGTTAGCTAATAAATGCATTGGAACATCGGAATGGAAATATACTTTGAGAAACGATTTTTCCTGAAACTCATTATTTTCATGAGGGATTAGATTTCCAAAAAATGCTTTGAAATCTTTCAAGCGATGCATTTATTTGTAACACATTATCCAGAAGTTTGAAACAAGAACTGAACTTCATCCACTATTACAGAAGAAAAAGTTGAACATTTTTTATTTTCTCTAACGAGATACTTTTCTGAAACATTTGAAAACAGCTCCAAAAACAAAAAATTACAGATTTTATCATTAAAAAATTACCTGGGTTTTTATGTTGCAAACTTGCAAATAGCAAAAATTAACTTAGAATCATTAATTGAAAATTGCGGTATTTATTTTCATTCGCGGTTTTACAAAAACCGCGAATGAAACATTTGTGTTCGATAGAATTCACATTCATTTAAAGTGACCGAAACTCCACGAAGTGAATTCTATTGATTCTTCTGACAATTTGGGGGATTATTTTACATTCGACCTCACCTCTTCATCATTTTGCAACGAATGAGATAGCTGAAAATAGTGTTGAATGCTTTAAAGGTGGAATTAACAAACTAAGGCAAGATAGCCAAAATATAAATCATAATTTTCTCTACTTTAATTAGTAAATACATATTCATTTTCATATCGTAACACTACTTACTGCATCACAGGAGAGACTCCATCGAAATAGATTTTTTCTCACAAGGTTAAAACCAGACTTGATTTTCTAACTCGCTCGATAATTGAGAAGGCTAGGAATAATCAAATCAAACATCATCATGGACATAGATTTGTCGAGTTTTAAGTGGGTGAAATAGTTTATATTTGGTCTTACAAACATAAAATCAGTAGTAATGAAAAAAGTAGGAATGCAAACTTGCATTTGTAAGCCGAAAGATGACGATAGATTGCAATGGATATCAAAAATCATGGAGAAAGTCGTAAACCAACATATCCTCAAATATTTGGAAGGCTTCAACATCTTGAACGATCATCAATATGGCTTTCGGAAACAAAGATCAACAGGTCACCTTCTATCGTATGTCACCCATATTTGGTATAACGCAATCGAGAAACATGGAGAATCAAGAGCTATTGCGCTTGGTATTTCTAAGGCCTTTGACCGTGTGTTAAGTTGAAACGGGTTAAAATTTGTTTTTATAGGTTTTTTCTCTAACCAGTTGTCCCATACAATCGACAAAAGTCTATCAAACTCACAAGATACACAGATTAACCAGGTCTTACCTTTCGACGTGTGATTTCTAGGGCTCTATATTCCAGATGTTGTAGAACTTCACTTTACTTTTGAATTTGGATGGATATTTTCTCTTATTTCATTGCTATTATCATTCCTGAATATGTGCAAATGTTTCATATATTCATAGTTGTGTAACAAGAACACATATTTTCTGGAGATATAACTGATTATTCTGATAATTTCTCAGTATATTAAAAATGAAAAACTTCCAAAAGAGAACAAAATCAGCAAATATTAGTGAATAATTCTTTCAACGCATAAACACGATGACATAGTTGAAGGCTATATTGCGTTTACCGAGTTTTACAGCGATTGAATACACTAGACCTGTTTAACCGATTGAAATGAACATCAGTAATTCCAGAAATTTGATGGTTGATGATGTACCTATTATCGTTTTCTTTTTCTATGAAAAATCTCATCATATATATCACTTGTACATCAAGTTCAATTGATCAAAATGCGCCGTGCAATCCTACAATTAAAAAAAATTAGGGAAAACTTCAGTCAGTGACGCCATTTACCCATTGCGATTCTTCGTGTGGCAGATCTTTATGAGACCCTTGTCTAAAGAGAAAAGTATGTAAATTGAGAATAAGTATTTCTGGGAATGAAATGTTTTGATTTTCTACTTTTCCATCCTTGTACAAAACATGTGGGAATCTTCCAAACAAAGAAAGCAAATTAATTTCCAAATAAACTATATACAAAGATGTGTAGTTCATGCAAAAAAGTAACTTTCAGACACAAACTGGAAGAAAAAGCCAATTCGAAATAACTACTTTTATATAAACATTGAATTGCATCTACATCTACTTCTATAAGTACATTCAATTATACAAAAAACACATTTTCCTTTCCAGTTTGTACTTCTTGTTATGGAATTGAATCAGATGTCATTTATAGAATTGCTACACAATATAGCATATGAAAGAAGTAAAATTTCACTTTCATGGAACACTTTCATCCTCAATGGCGAACATACAAGGTTTCTAAATAAGACACTTGTCTTATTGCCGAAATGATTTCGGAACAACATTTGACAAATGACAGAAAATAAATAGCTATCTGAACACCATCACTTTTTAACCCTCAACTAATTAAAATCTGAAAATTAAGTTCTGTGATAGAAAAATATGTAAAGGACAAGAGAGGTTAGACAAAAGTAGACTAGGTTAAGTAGAATTAGTTTTCAATTTCCATTGCCTCACCGTGCTACCATTCGTAATTAATAATTGAAAAATTGCTCCCTATTATCGTGAATAATTATTCAACGGTCGTTTTTATGTTGCAATTGAAATATGTAAGGGATTTTTGGCGTCAATAATGCCAATGGCGATGTAGGTAATGATAGAAACCTATAAATCAAAAAGAAATTTTATCTGATCATTAAAGTTCCCGTTTTGGACCAACTTCTGCCCAAGGAACAGGAAAAACTGAAACATGTGGCGTAGTATGAATAAAACCAATCACCAGAAATACAATACTCTTCTAGACACGCGTTTCACCAACCAAATTGGCGTCTTCAGGAAATGAAGACAAAACAGTTTTTGTACAACTGTCAATAAAAGTGNTACTTCTAACACTCATATCATAAATAGATATTTCTTCATCGTCGTATCCATTTTGTGACAAGAAATGCTTTGATTTTCCTACAGATTTAGCATTTTTCACTCTAAAATTTTAATGAAAAATAGATTCTTCGATTCCTATCAATCTATCAATAATTTGCTTCATTTGTCCAATTTAGAAATATAAAATACAAATATAGAACAATTTTTGTCCATAATTGAACAAATGAGCAAATATATAGTTCGATACGTACCAGGCACTTGTTTCAAGAGAACATCAATTTAATATAAAATACTTCACTCATGTGCGCCATTCATACACATACCTCACACACACACATTTATCATACACACGTAATAATATGAATAAAATATTTAATAAAATAAAATGTGGGCTCGTTGAATATAGTAACTTTTTAAGGTAAACTTTGCCCTTTATAACACTTTAGCAGATTCTCTATTGCTTAAGATTTGTTCATACTTCTTATTCCGAAATAAATTTGAAACTTTTTCCACTGTCAACGTTCCTACACAGTAATATATGGCAAATGCGTGCTGTCTTAGTTATATATGTCTTGCCTTATCCAAGAGTTATGCTTCGTAACAGGTCTGTAAATGATCATCTAAACTATTTTGGCAAAGTCCTGTTGCTAGAAAAAAAGAAAGTATCTGCAAGACTTTTCTCCGTGAGAAAATTTATGAGATATTGGTGTTATCAAATTTCAATTACTCTTCATTTGGTGTATGGGCCAAACCTTACTGCTAAGTAGAAGTAAAAAAATTCAGCCAGTTGAGAATTTATGCCTACGATTTTACGATTGATATACGGAATGACCTTTCAATTAAGACCAGAAAATAATATATTCATAATGTCAATATTCGGCAAAAATGAGTAATATCGCCACCTTCTTTTAGAAGTTTTTAGGCTATCATATAGTTGTCAAATAAGATGACACAGTCTTGATACTCACAGGTACAAGCTGGGAAAAAATGAAGTCAACCGCAGAAGCAGATATAGAAAAATGGCAAATTTGGCTGAACCATAACCTACTCACCCTAAAACTAAATTAATACCTTTTACACCAACGGCTAATACGCAAACCCTTACAGATTATTTCATAAATCTTCACAAAGCAACTTGCACTGATACTAATACATGTACCTGCCCAGAAATAGATCAAGTATCGTCAATAAAATACCTAAGAGTGACTCTGGATCAGCATATTCGGTGGACCGAGCACATCTTGAATGTAAATAAACCACTGAGAGCATTACTGCACCATATTTTACACTTTAGGAGATATCCTATCACGCAAAAACCTACTAATGCTTTGTACTTCCCTAGTAAAATCCATTCTAAGATACAGTATTATAATATGGGGAGGAGCCTTCTTAACAATTTACGTCCTCTACATATCACACAAAATGCTATCATAAAAATCATATTCTGGAAGTATTTCCCAAAATTCTATATGTAGAAACCAAAATCCCCCCAATCAGTCAATGTATAATTCGAGTATACACAACTGAAAACTTACTTCAAAGCAGATGTGTCCAATCAACCAGAAAAACTAGAAATGAAGAAGTAGCAATACATACATTTAAAAAAGCTATAAACCAGAGAACGTTTCTATTTTTCGGTCCAAAATTTTACAATGCAACACCGGTACATTTGAAAAAAAAATCACAAACTAAGGAATTTCAAAACTGAAATATAACTATATCCTGAAAACGAGGAAAATTTCTATAAAATACGATAGCAAATGCACCCATCATTGCTACTATCCCTGCCCTCTACCAATCATCAAATATCATTCAGAATTTTGGTTAAAATTGAGAAAAATAATTAATATGAACACATAAAATAAATACTAGAGTCAGTTACCTTCCTTATTTTTTCGTGTAAATTTTGGCCGCCAAAATTTTTAGCATTGTTTATTTCCAGTACTAATAGGTTGCATAACTTGAAAAAAAAGAACAACAAAGTTACTTTCATTGCCACCGCCTGGAACTTCGTCATTTATTCTTAAATGTTTATTAGATACAAGACATTGGTAAAACGAATGTATGTAAGACTAATGAAGACATTATTACTATTATTTAATTTTTTTGACGATTGCGCTCGTCGGACTTTGTTCCAGAAGCACCCCATTGATGATGCTGGCGCGTATGCGCCAGCATCATCAATGTATGGCTACTCCCCACAAAATGAGGTAAGTGATCATTGGGTCCACGAATCATTTGCCGTAAGAAGACCCAATAAATCAAGAATGACAGTCCTCTATTTGTCCGGCAAAGATCACTGCCTTAGTGCGGCAAGCCGGCGTGATCTTGTGATTCGAAACTAGAGGGGAACATCTATTCATTATTATATTATTCAAGGTTTATTATGGAATTAGCCGGAGAAGTGTTTGTTTTCCGGCAGGTGTTTGCCACATCCTACTATATGATGAATGTTTCGAATTCAATTCGAAACATTTATTTTCTCAGGACGTTCGTTTCTCTCCTCGATGCAGTGTTCAGATTCATTTTGATCAAATGTATCTAAAGTTCTGTCATTGGATTTCTGTTTAAAACATCTGTTTAAAATATGTTTTCCGTTAATCAGCTGTCGCCCCCATACGAATGACAACTCTCAGAAGTTGAGAAACTTGTGCGAGCTGAGCACTAACGAGGTCTTACCTTTTAACGTGTGATTCCTAACACGGTTGCAGAATCATCCCAGCTTCGATTGGTCTGTTATTGTCGTTTGAATGAAAATGTTTCATAATAGACTCTTTGAAACAGTGCAATTCCTAATGGCTGCGGACTAACTTTTACAGCGAGCAACTACAAAGGTGGAAGTTAACATTTTTACCGCTAGCCTCATCCATCGCTGATTCACGCTGGACGCGGCAGAAACGCGGTGCGCTTCGAGGTTTTTCTTCGTGTAGTGGGTGTGTAAACAATTATTTCCACATTTGCTTGTGGTGACTAAACAGTAAAGTCAAGTGGCCGGTCTAATTGTTATAGTTAGTTAAAACTTACTTGCTGGCCACCGGTCTTTCAGTTTTGTCGTTGCTGCTATTCTTGGTGAGTACTTCGATAAGTTTCTTATTTGTTTCCGCACAGAGATAATTTCATGTAACGGTTCTCTAATGCGACGGGTTTTCAATAACGGTGTGGAACGCTTAAAGTATTGACATACGCATTTTTGAACGAGTAATAAATTCTTCTAGTTTTCCGAATCCCACTCAGAATCTGACCCAATCTTTGATGTCAGATTATTTGACCCTTATAACATACGAGTACATGGAACCGTATTCTTCCTTTCGGAAATAATAGGAAGGTCATGTTTTCTATCGGGTATTTCGATGGTTTGATGGCTTTTATTTGTACCTCTTGATAATGAAAATAAGACTATGCACACGACAGGAAACAATTCATTGTACCTCAATGCTGAAAAAACTCAGTTGGTGAGATTCCGCAATCGTCAAAGAGTACGAAAAAGTACAAATTCAAATAAATGATCAAACACTCGACAGTTCAGATGATACAGCATTTCTGGGGATAACCATGGATGCATGTCTGACTTGGAAAAAACATTGCACCCTCGTGATGAACAAATTGAATTCATTATGTTACCTTTTCAGAAACCTCAGAAGCATTTTAACAGAACAACAACTATTAACATTATATCACGCGCAAGTTGCGTCAAGGTTGCGATATGGCATACGTATGTGGGGTAACTCTACACTAGCTTCAGATGTGTTTATTGTACAGAAAGGGAATATTCGTATAGTAGAAGGAGTTCCTAGTACATTTTCTTGTAGGAATATATTTCGAAAATTTAGAATCCTAACCCTAACCTGTGTGTACATTTTTGAACTGTCAATCTATGTTTTTAAAAACAAGAAAATAGATTTCCTACAAACGGAAGTTTTCATAATGTGAACACTAGACAAAAAATTGATCTCCATGTTCCGTTTCGTCAGTATAAAACAACGCTAAATTGTCTATCAGTGGTAGGTCTTACTATTTTCAATAAACTCCCTAGGTGTTTAAAAGATATAACAAACCCCAATAAATTTAGTAACTTGTTGCAGAATTATTCAATTGAGAATTGTTTTTATACTTTGCAAGAATTTCACAATTCGTAATATGTAAGTGTATCTGTGCTGTTTTATTTTATTTTGTTGTTGTTTTAATAACAACGGTGTCGCTCACAATGTGAATTTTGTGACATTATTTTATGTGTACTTTGACGATTCCAATACATGTTATCTGTGTCTAATGGAAAATAAATATTATTATTATTATTATACGAACACTGAACACATTTATTATTGGAATGGTGCTAATAACCATCTTTGGCACAATGAAACATCGCAAAAACTACAATAGGCCCTAACGGGGTTGTGTTTGAGGTTTTGATGAGTTATGTCGCTTCGAATATTTGTGGTTCTTGTACAAGTTTTAACTGAAATAGCAGAACCAATAATTTTCTTTGAATAATTTTGATTCAACGTAATTGATTGTGCTCCAATCAACCATTCACAAAATAGTTGCTTATTAGTTCATTTGCAGCTGGGAATCTGCATTGCAAATAGGAAAGTGATTATTATAATCAGCAGGTCCTTCTAAACATTAATTCTTCGAATCGTCTAAACAATGAAATAATTTTGACAGATACACTGTGATTCACGTTGCGACAAAAACAACTTTAGAGTTGAAGATAGCATTCGATGTTATGATACATAAACGAGAAAACGCTGAAAGAATTTTCACAACATAGTTCTCGAGGCCTACTACATGAATTAAGAAGCCGCTTGGCAGATCCTTCGCGACGATTATCAAGAGAATGACTAGTAATATTTTTGAAGGGTGGTTTTGAAGAGCATAACGATTGACCTAAAACACTGACTTCCTTCGGATACCAATTACCTTATTAGTTAGGTATTTTCAAGCCGAAATAGATCAAAAATTCATTCTCATTTCTCGGGCAATCTTGCTTCTTCTGTACTTGTGATGAACTGTTTGGAACCTTTGGTGAAATAGTCATTATTATTGGTAATTTTTTTTCTTTCTTTGTTCAGTTTTTCAATCTTCAATTTTTTGCTTGTATTTTATTTCACTATAATTTCATTGCAGGGTTTTTTATTTATTTTTTGATTATTATGATTTTTATTTTCAGTTATTAATTTTTTTATGCATGCAACAAATTTCTTGGGTTATTGATTGATAATAAGTTGTAATGTGAGGATCTCTTAACAAAAAATTTTCATCTGGATGTTATGCTGTGAAAATAACTTCTAACGAACTAGGACTAACTGCAGCTAAAACTGTCTATTATTCATTAGTAGGTTATGTTTTTTCTTTCTCAAAATGTTCACCAAAGCTTTGTCAATAAGAGTTTTTCTTTGGACAATAAAGCATATTTATTATTATTATTATTATTAAAATAATTTTTTCATTAGTTATCGGCGATCTTTTGTTCTTTTGTTTATTTTTCTTCTGTTTGTCCAAAGGTTGAGTGGAAGACCATCTTTGTGCACTCCAGGTGCTCAAGATGAACTCCGCCTTTTCAGTTTGCATAGGAAATGTTGTAGCGTATTTGATAGGTTTCATTT
>NW_019295087.1:0-11040 GCF_000500325.1 Leptinotarsa decemlineata
AGGGATTCCTGGAATATCTCTTACTCAGCTGAATCTCCGTGTGAATGGCCGTGTCGTGGGAACTATGACCACGTAACTCGTCTGTGACAACACAGATTATCTTCACGAACACGACAAACAGAATAAAAAACTTCTATTCGAGCTGAGGATTACAAAAAATTGCAATTACTGGAAGACAATTTGCTCACTTTTTTTCGGTTAACTCGTTTTTATAATACACCTATTTGAAAGTTCAAAAAAAAACATTTATTTTGTTTGATAGGAAAGCGGAAAGGTATTAGGGAAAACAGCTTACTGAGCACCGGCACTTGTATTTGATATCAGAAAAAGTCAAGCCCCATAAGTTGAGCGCCAATTTTGTGCGGCGCACTTACTTGAAAAACGAAATTTTTGCGTCACAACAGAGGCGTGTATTCGAATTCTTGAGATCTGATTGAAAATTCAAGATGTTCTTTAGTAAGCTGAGAGGGCGCCAGCCAATAAATATTTTCACGTACTTATATATCCGGAAGGGATGAAATTCCACGAGTCTTCCTAAAATTGCAGACACGACCAGACCGAAATTACTTAAGAAAATTGTCTTCAACCCCGCTAGTTGGTGGTGTAACTCGCATCGAATTTCTTATCAAATGAACATCGGCTCTCAAGGTAGACAATCGGACAACAACGTAGCAGGCAGTGAACGATCAAGATATAGATGAAGCCAAATTTGCTGGATAAAGTTATTGAAATTAACGTCAACTCAACTGAATCTGATTCTTCTTGATTTTATTCCTTCTTTTAGGCCTGAAACGAGAACATCGTTTCGGCAAATCTAC
Source organism: Leptinotarsa decemlineata (assembly GCF_000500325.1). Lineage (NCBI taxonomy): Eukaryota > Metazoa > Arthropoda > Insecta > Coleoptera > Chrysomelidae > Leptinotarsa > Leptinotarsa decemlineata. Next base: position 819 of record NW_019295087.1, read on the forward strand.
CACAAAAACTAGAAATTGTAATATCTTGAATGATTTACCTTAGCTTCTTTTTAGGCCTTTGAAGTTAAATAGGTACACGAAGTGTGAAATTTATTTTATCGAACAGCACTGACCCTTTCTCTGCTCGGTATTTGTTCACTGAAGCCTCGCACCGTCGCTTCAATCGTCCTCTGTCCACCTGCACGCCATTTCAATTGAAATATCGAAATGTACATACAGGTTGTCCCAGTATCTCATAAATGAACTGATACACAGCATGGTCTACGGTTCACATGGGAACGGGCGATATAATTCGCAAATAGATGTTTTGATATGGGACATTTTCCTAGAATTCGTAAAATCGGAATAATAAAACCCCTACACAAAGGTGGAAATAAATTATCTGTCTCTAATCACAGGCCCACTACACTAATCTCTAACTTATCGAAAATAATTGAAAAAATCATCAAGAAAAATTTATACTCTTACTTAAAAGAATTCAATATTCTATGAGATCGTAAATATGGCTTTAGAGAGGCCAGAACTACAGAGGACGCTATTCTGAGAATGAGGAAGATGATTTATGAATCGTTAGATTAAAAAATTCCTACCGTCAATATTTCTATAGACCTGTCTGAAGCATTTGACACTAAATAAATTTAAACGATATGGAATAAGAGCAAACATTCATTACCTTCTTGAAAACTATTTATTGGGTAGAGAACAAAAAGTTGAAATTGATGGAATTCTCAATGAAACACAAACAGTATCATATGGAGTACCTCAGGGAACTGTCCTAGGACCTCTTCTGTTCAGTATCTACATAAACAGTATGTTATTTCTAGACCCTAGTGGTGAAATCATTACCTTTGCTGATGATACTGCTGTGGTGTACAAAGCGTCAACCTGGCAAGAGAAAATAGAGAGTGACTTTCCCAACATATCGAATTGGCTAAAAGGGAACAAATCAATATCAAACTATGAAAAGACAACTTACCTACCTTTCACGTTGTATGCTTGTGGTTTACCAGATCTTGGGCCTTTGAATGTAGGACTAGTCTCTCAAATGAAGGAAGGTGACAAAACAAAGGATCAAGGAATCATTGTCGATCGACATATGAAGTGGAATATGCAAACAAAACAAATATCAGGAAAAATGAGAGTTTTTTTTAATCTAAATCTGTCTTATCTTATGGGATTTTGGGCTGGGGCGAAGTCAATGATTACTCCTTGAACTAAGTACAGGTTTTGCAGAGATGGGTTCTGAAAATCATGTATGGCAAAAAGCTGACATTTTCTTCTGACGCACTCTATAATGAATCTCAATGTAGAGATGCGAGGCAAATATTTGTTAATAAAATTTTACTTTATGTCAAAGCTAATAAAATTCAACTCACCCTCATGAACATCCTTACAATACCAGAAGAGCTGATGCAATTTTCTTTCCCAGAAGTGAAAAATGTATAGGTCAACGAAGTGCAAATCACCTTGCTCCAAGAATATATAGTTTGTTACCAAATGAGCTGAAGAATATATCAGTTGATAAGTTATTCAAAAAGAAAATAAAAAAGTGGATTGTCAGTAATAGACCAATAATCAATACAATTTTCAAGCAAAGACTATAGAGAGAAAAAAAATTAATTACACCTATTACAACTGATTACAAGTATCTGTGTCTATATGTCGTGTTATCCAATATTAAACGACGTTACCCCGAAAATGTAAAATTAACCGGATTGTGACTTAAATATAACTGATTTGGCAAAAAACTTCAGAATAAGAATGTGATAAATAGTATCGTAGTTGTTTTGATACAAAGATACTTAGATGTTAGATATTACATTTTTTATCGATTATGTCAATTGTACTCTTATATCAAATTTATTTTTTTACTGCCTTCATATACACATATACAACTAGCTCTTACAGCTACTTCTGTGTTTTTTCCGTGCCCTTTTGTTATGTTATCATCTTCGATTCTTCTTCGTCGATGAATTCCGCATTATTTCTCCTTTTATTTGATGATGCGATTATTATTAGCGAAAATATAGCTCAGTGCCCTCTAGGCATCCTCTTCATTACTTTTCTTCGTCGATGGAGTCAGCATCCGTTTTCATTTCATTTGATGTGCTGCACGTTGAGATCCAAATAACATTAACGAAGGTAGGGTTCAGTGCCCTTTTCGTATGTTGCCGTGTTTGATTCTTCTATACTCCGCACAGAAGTCATCACTGTATGTCTCTCATACACACATTTCTATTCAATCGTCTCACTCTCACACACATCACACTTTCCTTGAGTTGGGTGTTCCAGAAGGTTTCGATCCGATATCTAAGAAAGCATAGGATTACGAGTTTGAATCTGTGTAGCTCATATAACGAATTAACGCACGCAAAACGCTCTGAACGCACGCGGAACAACGTATTCTGAAATGTTATTGCCGAATACTTCGCTTCCCTATTGCACCATTTTCGAACTTCAACTCCATAACACGTAACTCCTCGACACCTTCGTATGAATATGTAAGTTTATCATTGGGATCGCACGTTTAAACGTGATGTATTTTGCGCAACATGTATACTCCACTTAATGTCCGTTACATAGCCGCCATGTTTATTTCTTCAATGATGTACCACACCTTAACACACCTTGTACACATTAACGTCATGTTTTTTCTTGATGTAGTTTGAGACCCCCTATACACATCGAAGGATCGCACGTTGAAACGTAAGAGTCCTGTAGACTGCCATGTTTTTTCTTGAAAGATGTGTTTTGCCACACTTTGTACACATTGATGCCATGTTTTCTCTTGACGTATTTCACAACACCCTGCAGATATGAGGCATCACACGTTGGAACGTCAGGTCTTTGTAGTCATCATCGTCGTCTCATTACCATAAAATTTTTATCGAGTCGTATTCCTAACCATTAATTTTGAATCCGGCAACGCTTCAAATGCTACATCGCCCCATGAACAACGACTTATTCCACAACCGACACCACCAAACCTGCCATGCTTGCGCTGGTGACGTAACACCTCAAAACAATCCCCATCTCTCTTTGCATCGATTACGTCACACGTGTTTCTCCCACTCTTACGCACACAGCTTTTTATGAAACATCAATTTTTTTCACAAATCTAAGGATATTACCGTATCTTCTACATGGAAATGACGTCACAATTTTTATAAAATTCTGCGAAAATCAAGAAATGTGTTTAAGTATAGAAAATGAGTCAACTTCGGTCCTGACAAACAACCGCAGGCCCCATTAGTATCAACAATTCGCAATTACTTTCAAGATCTCACGTTAGTATTGAGGCTGAGAAAAAAGTCTATCACGCCGTCGACCTGAGTTCAATTCTCATACCGGTAAATTTTTTCAATTTGATTTTCCTCAACTGCCGATGACCATAGAACCACGCGACTGGTGCGCATGGTTCTATGGTCTCAGGTGACAAAGGCCCGAGGGATGAGGCGGATTCTCAAGGGAGCACTAGCTCTCTTCGATTCTCATTCCATTTATTACGACACATGTTTCTTTCTCCCACTCACTAAAGTACCACTCTCAAACATTTACCAACGACCCGCAACCTTGAAATGTGCCAGAATCGGTGTTGTTCATCTACTAGCAGAGTATGTTTGGATTCATTAAGTGGTACCATGCTAAGATCATCCACAAGGAGAAAGTTCAAAGATTCTGCATAAATGTTGCCCAAAGACGCATTCAGCCAAGCTAACGTAGAGATACGGAACATTTGGAAATCTGTAATCGAGCGTATTTCTTACGAACAAAACACAAGCAGAACAGAAAAATCCTCAAGGCGCTCTAAGACAGGTGCTCTGCGGAAGTAGCAATTCAGTTGGATTTGAATCGCTGAAGACTAATCAATGTGGAAAAACGTTCTCAGGAAGTTTATTTCACATCAACACAGTTCTTCAAAGGGAATAGTTTTCGAACAGTGAAGTTCGAGGTATACTGAGTTGAACATCAAAACGATGAGCAATCACAGTACGTCGCGTATTTATGATATGTACCGCCCTAGGAGGAATCAAATATACTTAGTCACTTGAACACCTCCTGTGAAAGTATATATGGAAAAGTGACAAATCTACAATCTTATTTCGATGTTCCGGACTATGAAGGTTGAAAGTGATATTCGTGTCTCCAATCCGGTGGATAGCTCTTCTCTGGTTGGAATCCAGCAGCTTCAGGGTATGCTTAGTGGCGGTGCTCCATACATGAGAACAATACTCCAAAGAAAGTCTGATCTGAGCTTTATAAAACATCAACAGTTGCTGAGGTGTATACAGTTTTCTGTTTCGGAACTGTGTCTCAAGCTTTTGAGAGGCAGCCTTCCAGCGACATGATGGTGACAAGACATATTGGAGTCATTTTTAACCCCCAACAAACTTATGGAAGCAGAAAGTGAAATTGTCTGTCCTGACATTATTATATCAGTTTTGGAAACGTTTTTATTTTTTGAGAAAACCGGTGCCTGGGTTTTCGTGGCAATGAATTGAACCTGGGTACTTTCACTTCAATTCGGAATCACCTCTAGAACCTCATTAAAATATGCAACCCCCTGCTGCTGGTGAAGATGTGTATCCGCAATCGATATCCTGGAATCCAAATTGAATGACGAGACAAGTATGCTGTCATCAGAAAAGCAGTATATTGGCATCTTGATTTTTTTCAATGGTTATTCGAAAGTACTCGAAAGATATCTATCGACGGTTCCTTGCAGAAAACTCTTTTTCAGGAAGCTGGAGAGCCATACACAAAAATGATCTGAAAAGCCATAGCATCGAAGTTTGGCCAGTGAACCCTAATGCGACATATGGTCAAAGTCCTTAGAAATATCAAGCATAATAGCCTTTTCTCAATAGCCATATTTTTCGATTGCTTTATTCCAAAGATGGATGACATCCGATAGAAGGTCACCTGTTGATATTTGTTTCTAGAAGCCATATTGAAGCCATGTTGAAGCCTTCCAAATATTCAAGGATATGGTAATTTACGGCTTTTTGCATGATAGCAAATCGGTGAGGCGAAAAGAGGAAATAGAGAAAGCGCTCGAATGACCTATAGATCATAATCTCTCGAAGGAGTAGTCCAGTCATCATCCGAAGACGATTGTGGATACCAACAATCGAAACGACGTGAAGTAATTTGGTTTGATATCTTTTTTTTAATTTTTTCTATTTTTTTTTTCATGTATTTTTAATTTTTTTTCCGCAGTTCTTTTGTAGTCTGTGATCTTTTTCATTTTGTGTCTCCATTCGTTTAATTGTATTTTCATTTCATGTTTTAATTTTTGATATAATTGACATTTTATCTATTCAATCTGATTTTATTTGTTCTTTCGTAGATTTTGAATTATAGTATAATCATATTCGACAATGGAAGTCCTAACTAATAAAACACGGCTGGAGATAACTGATATTTTCCGGTTTCTTTCGCCGCGGTCTGCAAGTTTTTGTATACTACTATGGTAGACATTATCAAAGGCGATGAGGCAACAGTCGAAATGCTTTAGTTGTTCATTCCCTTTATATTGGAGTTATCGATGTGTTTATAAATTTCTATTGCCCCTCTATATATTATTGGTAATTTAGAGTTTTATCGAGTATTACTGTATCTTCGAATGAGATGATGTGAGTGCTCTCTTTGAGAGCATGTTCGGCTACTGCTGATTTGTCGGTTGGTCAGAGGAGACAGTTTTTCTTGTGTTCAGAGAGCCGGGTACCTACACTTCTTTTCGTGATTCCGTTGTAAATTCATGTTCATCATTAATGTCAGTTATAATTGCATCTAGAAAGTTCATAGAACTATTTACCTCCATTTTAGTGGTCAAGTTAATTGATGGGTGAGAGGAATTAACAAATTCGACAAATTTGCCAAACTGCTTACCTGTACCAGTGAAACCTACCGAGATATCACTATAAAAACTGTTGATCAACTGATTATTATGAAATTCATTTTCAAGGATATCACCGAGATATCACTATAAAAACTGTTGATCAACTGATTATTATAAAATTCATTTTCAAGGATGTCCATAAAATTTTGAGCTAACAAAGGCTTCAACAGGTTTTCCATTATTAACCCTTTGCTGCATGCTAGTTCCGAACATCAAACGATACAAGTTTTGCGTTATCAGGAAAAGTAACGTTTTTGATATTATTCACTGAATGATATGTATCATTTTTACTGAATCGTGATTTGAAATTGCTGAAACAATTGAGCTGGTTGAGCGTTTCTTAGACATAACCATATTATGGACAACCTTGGAAATGAAATTATTGAATATCAGTTGATCAACAGACGTGATGAACGTGATTTTGTTATATCCGCAAATCATCTCATACAGACATCGTCATACATAATTTGTCGACATATCTCTATCAATAAAAAGTAGCAGCTTTTAATAGTACCTATGCTACAAAACAACAAATCAATGTTAACAACGCTTACAAGGGAGATATTATTGAATCCATCCAATAAACTGCGGAGACAAGCCATTTGCCAGGTATATTCCACTTCAATGAACAATACTAAGCGTCATTGGACATAGTTTGGTGAACCCAACAATAAGATCGCCGGTTTTTTTTTTTGAAAAGGAAAATTTTTATTTGACTTTTCTTACAGATGTTCAGTGTTGAATAGGTCAGGAGTATATGAATTGACTTGTGATTCTCACCCAAAACTTTATATTGGTCAAGCGAGGGGAACTTTTTACCAAATAATAAAGGAACAGAGAAGAAGTTTCTTGAATATGATAACCAATTCCACACCTGCAAAACATCTTCTGATATATGGACATGAGTTCAACCACGCAGTATTGCATTTGGAAGATAAAGGTTTGGAAGTCAATCTTCTGGAGTGCATAGAAATTAATAGATCTGAAAATTCTAATAATTCACTGATTCACCAAATGGAATTGAATTATTCTCCTCTTTTGAATCTGTTTTCCAATGTGGAAATTGTTAGTTAGTCCATCGCATGTTCATTCATGAATGTCTAATCAGTATTTACCTGTCCTAAGGTAACATTAATATTCATTGAGTAGCCATTAGCCATTCAATTAGTTGAAATGAATTTGTCAGTATGTTTGAATATGTCCATTAGTCTTCACGTAAATGCAGGTGAATTTATGGAACATCATCGAAGTCACGACTATTTTGTTGGGTACCGCAAGGCACCTGAGCAAATGCTAGATTAGCTCATGCGATGTTGTATCAAATGTATAGCTATTGATCGATCCAGGCCATAGAGAGGTTACGCTTATACTGTATCGAGTTCTGCATTACACACCTATCGATGAGCATGTTCTCTTTTCATCCAGCGTCTCCTCTCTTCGACCCTCTCTGCTCATATATCCGTTTCAACACTCGGTCAACTGCGGTGGGTATTTGTGTAGATAAGATGCTCGTCAACAACTTATAACACGAATTTGAGCAATGTTATCGGTCTGCAATTCTTAGGAATCGATGAATCTAAGCTTTTGGGGATGAGAACGGCCGACCCCTGTCAAAACAATCCAGAATCAACTACCCTCCGTCCTGCCATGACTTGAAAACTCTGGCCAGATGGGGGTGAGTGTTTGGTAGTTTTTTCTACCAACCAGTGTTCAGCCTATCCGAGCCTGCAACATCAAAGTTCTTGGAATCTACAAGAGATCTCTGAACGTCATCCGGGGTTATTGGGTTGCGCCGTTCAATTTTCCGAATCGCAAAGCAAATTTTTTATGCTTTTGATTCGGAAAGCGATTGAACGGCGCTATACCTGCGCCATTATTATCATTCATCGAGGGGCAAGCTTGTCGAGCCCTAGAATTGATACATTCAGGACGGGGGACCAGCATCATCAACCAAAGAATTATCTGCACATCATAAGGTAAATGATCATTGGGTTCAAGAATCATGTGCTCTAAGCAGGTGCAATGATCGAATAACGACAGCCTTCTGCATTTGTCCACCTGGAATGTGTGCCTTTGTGAAACAAATTGTCAACGCATTGGTTCGTCTACTTATCCTTTCGCGGAATACTTGAGTAGCCTACTGTGGTCCCATCTAGTGGAATTATCATCTAACATCAATAATTCAACTCATTTCATCAAGAAAATGAGAAATTTGAACTTGTAGCCGAATGATATTCTAGTCAGTCGATGTCATTTCTCTCCTTATCATGCTTTCAGTCAAGGAGACTACTACGAATTTCCAGTGGAATAACTGCATTCAATTGCCGTGGATTGAAAATTTCTACATAGAATTTTTTGAGGAGAATTGCTCAACACCGCTCTATTTAAACCTACCTGTTGGTTTCGCTTCATTCAACCTCGCATTCAGTTCACGGTGGAAAAGAAAAACGAAGGAAATTAATAATTTCTGGATGTACTAGTGAACAGAAAAACAGACGAAATACTAGGTTACATAGTTTTTCGCAATGCTACTCATACTAATTTGTATCTCAACAAAACTCAAACATCTATCCAAGCATCCAAGACAAAACGTGTTGTGATGAAAACTCTTATTTACCATTTCACCAGAATTCATGAGTCATACCTACCTAAACGCAGCATTAGCACCGGGATACAAGAACCATAAGTATAGCTGCCACCTTATGCCGGAACAATATGTAATAGCAGAACATATCGTACTAGAAATCATACGCGTTACCATACACGATATCATAGGACTATCGAGATCTATAATCATCCCAACAACTTCAACAGAAGGGAGGAAGGTATACGACTCAAAAAAATGTGGTATCCAGTTCTCAAGAAGTATTTGACTAGAAAATATTTTCGATCAAGATTCCACCAGCAGTTTATTATCTGGTAGAGATTTTCTTTTTATGAACAAATTTATCATTATTCATTATTTGAATTTTTATGAAATTATTTTATATGTATAGTTGTACTTCAGAGTTTAGTTGAATAAATTGAAATTGACTGAATAAAAATGGTCCTTCTCATTGTAGTTCCTTCATTTTATGGACTGAGACTGTCCATAAAATAAATGACCTGCAAAGTGACGTTGAATTAGATGTTTGGAGATAATTGTAATGATGATTCAGTTACCCTGCTATAAATTCTGAGAAGTTTCAATTATTGTATTTTGTTTTTGCGGATACTTGAATCACCTACGAGACTTCCAATATTGATTATCTCATCAAGGTTGAAATTGTTTGAATAAAACACTGGTTCGGAAATCACTTGAACATATTTATTTGGATATTACAAATACATTTTCGCAATAGTCATAAATATACCTGCAAAATTGCCAAGAACTACATAATAAAGATTGCACGTAAATTTACTCAAATCTAATATTCGAGCCCATTTTTGAGCAAACGTTCAATAAATAATAACATCACGGAAAGTTTTTTATAATAACATTTTCACATCTATCAATTACTCCATCTAATGAAATTCTTTCTATAAGACACAGCTATGAAGTCACATGCTTATACCGAAGAGTTCTGAGAACTAACTCATAATGTCAGGCCCTGAGACATATTTCATGGTAGGCATTTTTATTGCATTTTATTGCATTGTGATAAAAATTGCGGCTTTTTTTGAATGAAATGAAACTGACACACTTTTGTTCAAGCGATTCTTGTTGCATATCAACTTCAAATGAAATCTGTTTAAATAGAACAGTCGATGAATTGACATGTTTCTACACATATAAGTGTGTTTTGATAAAAATGGATTCATGTATTATATATTTCACTCACAAAAACATAAGTACCTAAAAAGACTTAAAAAACGTTAAGCTATTCATATACACAATTGTGTAAAACTTCTAAAGAACGAATACTATACACAGCAAGGAGAATTGAGACAAGACAATGATAATATTTTTCGATTATATTCGTATGTCGATAGCCTCCTTTGATGCATTATGAAATGTCCGGAGATGGTGCGAGACTCTGCATATGAACTATAACAAATAAATATTGAACAAAATTTTGTTAAATAAAACAAGTCACCAACTTCTTTTCGACACGGCCATCTTCACTAACAGTAAATTGAGCCTCTTTGTAACTATTTTATAATATTGTACTATCATCAATTTTTGTAGCTCTTCCTTGAAACTGATAATAAACTTTATCGAGATATTGGAATAACTTGTGTTATAAGAGTACACCTCCGTTCTGCTGATTACCCAAAGATAGTTTCTGGGTAATGTTCCTAACTAGTCAGCAGAAACTATCAATGTAGAGATGCGAGGCA
>NW_019295088.1:0-19799 GCF_000500325.1 Leptinotarsa decemlineata
ATATAAACGTTGTAAAACTCTATTTTGGTGGTCTAGCCTTCAATTTTTTCATCATTTTAGCGTTTTAAGCAAATAATCAGAGTATTTTTTTTCAATTAGGTGGTATCCAATCACTTTTTTTTAAAATCATGTATTATGACAATGTACCTATTAAGAGAGATGGGGTCGTATGATATCAACTATTCCAGTTAGTTCCAACAAACAATTCATGTTGTGGATTATGAAAATACAGTACAGTACATAGTAATATTTCAAATGTGTATTTATTTTATCATAAATTAATTAGCATGCACAAACACACAAATTGAAAACTATATAGTAAAGTTCATAGTTGCTTTCTGCCGGCGGAACTATGGAGACTCAGTGGTGAAATGTTGCGCCTCAAAGCACAAAGAAATGCTGTAAAATAAGTGATGAATGAATTTGTATTTCAAAAGTTATTCTGATACTCACATCGGGATACCTTTCATAAAAACATTTCGTTATTTGGTATGTTCTCTCATACAGAGGTCTTATGCCTGAAAATACACCAAATATAGTAAAATAGTTTGTATTCCTAATTATCTAAAATATTTCTCTGCCAAGCTGTACATTACATCACATCTGCTGCTGATAAAATTGCAGCAGGTTGAATTTTTTATTTCAGCTATTTTGCCCAGGAAAATAAATGCTAAAAAAATTCCGAATAACTCTAAATGGAACGATGGTAAAGGTTAAAAAATATATTTTTTCAATATCCCGGAAACCGTCAGTATTTCGTTAAAATGAGTTATTACCATTTTTGATTATTATATAATCTTATGATATATACAATCGTGGTGTAAAAAATTGGATAGATATATACGAGCTAATACTTGGTATAATCGTTTTGAAGATAGATGTATTTTAAAAACCTGCAATTTGATTCGCTCAACAATAAAAGATAAGTGAATCATCGGTTCCTACCTGCAGATTCTGCGTGACACCGAGGAAGACCTACTTCCATTTCTCGTTTCAGTTTTGGAGGACACAATACTTCAATTACTTCCATATTCAAAGAACCGTCTTCATTCATCTGAAAACAATCATTATTAAAATGAAATGGTAATTCTTGTATAAAGCTGAAACTTGAAATGTCTAGAGAAATTTCAATAGTTATGACGGGGTATTTATCCCAGGTCTGTTTATTTGACACTATTGATAATAAGTGGATGAAGCTAGTGAAAATGTGAGGTGAACCCTTTACTCTTATCATATCTGGCCATATCTTTTTTTAAGGACAAAACACAAGCACTACAGGAACATCCTCAAGGCGCTCTCAGAGCGGTGCCTGTGCGAAAGTAGCGATCCACATTGATTTGAATCGATGGAAATTAAATTCATTCGGAAAAAAGTTGTCTGGAAGTTTATTCCACATAAACGCAGCTCTCCAGATGAAAGAGTTCTTAAACAGTGAAGTTCGAGGTGTACTAAGGTGAACCTCAGAACGATGAGCAGCCACAGTCCGTTATGTATTTCTGATATGTACCGCTCTTGGTGGCATCACTTTCCGTGAAAGTATCTATAGAAGGAGACAAATCTTCAGCGTTTCTTCGATGTTCCAGGCTATCAAGGTTGCACGTGATGTCGCGTCTCCAATCAGGCGGATGGCTCATTTCTGAATGGAATCCAGCATCTTCAGGGTATGTTTGAGGCAGAGTTCCATACATGAGAACAATACTCCAAAGAAGGTCTGGTCTGAACTTGATAAAGCATCAAAAGTAGTTGAGATGTGTCCAGTTTTCTGGTTCGGAACAGTGTTCCAAGCTTTCGAGAAGCAGCCTTTGCAATTTCAACGACATGATTGTGCCAAGACATATTGGTGTCCATTTAATCCCCAACAAACTTAGCGAAGCAAGAAAACGAAATTGTCTGACCTGACATAATTAGCTCTGTTACGCTAGCAACGCAAAGTACGGAAATCGCATTTGGAAAATGCCAAAATTAGGTACTTTTTAGGTACCGAAGTCAAAAATTAGGTGCTCTGTAACTTACACCGCAACTCAATACTCAAAGTTGCGTTGTTAGCAGTATGTGATGCTAGCAACGCAATGAAAATAATAATAAAATAATGAATGTAAAGGGAACATATTAGGTGCTTATTAAGTGCTAAACGGTGAGGATCGTAAAATTTTCTAATTATTAAACAAAAGCTTCCAATTTCGTTAAACAACAGATCTAAGAATCAGGTCTTTCGAAAACATCACATAACATCAAAGTTTCGGGGTTCCAGTACTTCCTCTCGTTGGCATGAGAGATCGCTTCTGATAAAAAGAGATATTCCAAAGTTACGACTGAATCGGGAGTAGAAGGATATAGAAAATTGATGGGGTTTGTTGAAGCAGTGACTTTGGTTTCTGTAAGTGCAAGGATATGAGGACTATTTGATTGCAGATGTTGGTGCACTGAGTTTATATTTGAGTTGAGTCTTCTGATATTGCAGACATATATTTTGAAGTTGCTAGTGGGCCTCTTAACAACTGCAGTTACCATGCTATTTTCTTGTGGACTGATGTTAGGAAGACCCTGCTGACGGTCAGAAATAGTGGTTTTCGAATAACTTCTGCAGAATGATGTCCTTGAATCAGCCCCCACCCGGAGATCCGATTGGGGAGCTATTTACCAGGTGAGACCAGCATATCAATGAAAAGGAGCATTACTTGCTTATACTTGATAAGTAAAATTCTGAAACCTCTGGCGAAAAATGAATCTATTGAAACAACTTTTCTCTCCAGAACTGTAATACTGTCCTCGAAGCGCATTTTGCTAACCAAGTTAGTGTCATCAGGAGATGACTAAGAGTAATTTCAATCGAATCAACACCTCACATGATGAAGGCAATTGAAAATCCGGACCATAAAATCAATTCCTAGTCGGTGACATAAGTACCATTACCAACAGCCCTCCATTCACACTCTTACGAAATTACAGATATAAAACAGATAAATATTAGGTATCAATAAGGAGCAAATAACATAAGGAACAGTAACAAATACTAGGAATTGATTCATTAACCCTCAATAAGTGAAGTACTGATTCGTCTGAATGCATACCTATGTAATAATGACATAGCCATTTGAATTAGCCTTAGTCATCTCCTGATGATGCCAACTTCGTTAGTGAAACCCGTGTCGAGAGATAGTCTTTTTGTTCTGGTGAGAAAAACATATTTTCAACAGATATTTGCTTATACTTGCAAACTTCAAAGTGAATGTTTCACGGGGTATTACTAAAATTATAAGAATTTGTTTTCTTAAACAAAGGAAATGCTTATCAAATGATATTAATGACTTCGAACGTATGAATATTAAGCTACCATTTTCGTGTGGAACTGTCACAGTTGTGTGGTTTCGAGCAAAAATGGCTAAAATGAGAGTTTTTTGAAATGTCAAGTACTACAAACAGGAGTGGAGTGAAGTGGCTAATGATGAAAGAAATTTCAGACCTGAAACAGAATTGACCCTTCATCACTCAACGTTTTTTTGTTTTTCATGTTTTGTCAATAGGTACTACCTACACATAATAATATGAGAGGAATTAAAATATCAGATATTGAGAATTTTTGTAAGGGCAGAACACAAGCACTACAGAAAAATCCTTAAGGCGCCTGTGCGGAAATAGCGATTCACGTTGGATTTCAATCGCTGAAAATTAAATTCATTTGGAAAAACGTTTTCAGGCAGTTTATTCCACATATATGCAGTTCTTCAAATGAAATAGTTCTCAAACAGTGAAGTTCTAGGTGTAGTGAGTTGAATCTCAAAACGATGAGCGACCACAGTTCGTCGCGTATTTTTGTTATGAACCCATTTTGGTGGAATCAAATGTGCCGAGTCACTTGAACACCTTCCGCTGAAAGAATCTATGAAAGAGAGATAAATCTTCAACCTTTCTTCGATGTTCCAGAGGCACGTTTCGCTAACCAAGTAAGCGTCCTCAGGAGATCGTTATGACTGAATTTGGTGGACATTTTAACCCCCAACAAACTTACCGAAGCAGAAAGCGGAATTGTCTATCCTAACATTATTATATCCGGTTCGGAGACATTTATCTATTTGGAGAAAACCGATGCCTGGGTTATCGTGCCATTGAATTGAACCTGCTTACTTTCAGCCAAATTCGAAATCAATTCTAGATCCTCATTAAGATATGCAACCTCCTTCTGCCGATGAAGATGTGCATCTGCAGCCAATGTCCTGGAATCCAAATGGAATGACAAGACAATTGTGCTGTCGTCAGCAAAGCAATATATTGAATTCTTGATTTTTTCCAGTAAGTCGTTGATATACAATCAAAAGAGAGTTGAAGACAATATGGATCCCTGGGAAACACCAGCGGTGATGGTAAAAGTATTCGAGAGATATCCATCGACGGCCACTTGCAGGGAACATTCTTTCAGGAAGCTTGAGAGCCATACACAAAACAGATCCAACAAACCATAGCATCGAAGTTTGGTCAGCAAACCTTCATGCCACCCACGGTCAAAGGCCTTGGAAATATCAAGCGCAACATCTCTTGACTTTCCATGTTTCTCGATTGCGTTATTCCAAATATGGGTGACATACGATAGAAGGTCGCCTGTTGATATTTGTTTCCGAAAGCCATATTGATGATAGCTCAAGATGTTGAAGCCTTCCAAATATTTGAGGATATGGTGGTTTACAGCTTTCTCCAAGATTTTTGATATCACTGATAGCAAAGGGACTGGTCTATAGTTGTTTAGAAGATATACCTACCTATATTCGAAACAAATAATATTTTTCAATTCATCAAAGTCCCTCAAAAAAGTTCACTGTTTGTCTTGTTGAATTCCAATTTTACCCATTTTGGAATATCCTCAGTAGAGTGTTCTTCATACTGACTCATTATGATCACTCCTGAGGAAATGTTGAAGTTTTGTAAACTGTCCAGTGAAAATCTCACAATGAAGTATTAATTGAATACATTCTGTGTGCTTCTTTTCAGATTCATGATTTGTGAAATCATTAGATTTTTTTTGTCGAATTGCACAATCAGAATTTTGTGTAGTAGGCATATATAAGGAATGCTTTTCATAAAAAAAAAACATGAAACTGAAAGGGTTGAAATATGGATAATATTGAAATGAAACTTACTGCTTCTGATTCCACCCATAAACATGCGATGTATTTCTGAAACAATTCAAAAATTTTTGCATTTTGTCAATGAAATATGTTGAAAAACGTTCACCTTCACTTTCATATCATCTACAAAGTTTCCATGTGCGATGCCTTCAATACTAACTTCGTTTACACCACTTTTAATGATGCATCTGTTGTGTAACATACTGGCTACTTCAAGAAGTTTTTCTCCAAAATCCTGAAGCAATAATTATTTGAATTGTTGAAATATTTGTTAGAATCTATAACATATCAAAATGACAGATGAAAGAGTGATATTTTTTATTATGCCCAATCTGAACGATGCAGTTATTGCTCTGGGGACAGTTAGATTACTCAATTCGTTGCCCCATCATCTTCGATAATATCTACCGCAAATTAAGACGAAATTAACATTCTAGAACATTCTAGACATAGAACATAACATAGAACATTCTAGATACATTCTCATGATGATAATAATAACACGACACTTTTACGGTATTGACGAGACACCGGTGTTGCGACTCGGGAACAAATTGAATCCGTTGTGGGAATGATTCAAGAAGTTTTTCTCCAAAATCCTGAAGCAATAAATATTTGAATTGTTGAAATATTTGTTAGAATCTATAACATATCAAAATAACAGATGAAAGAGTGATATTTTTTATTATGCCCAATCTGAACGATGCAGTTATTGCTCTGGGGACAGTTAGATTACCTACTCAATTCGTTGCCCCATCATCTTCGATAATATCTACGCAAATTAATACGAAATTAACATTCTAGAACATTCTAGACATAGAACATAACATAGAATATTCTAGATAAATTCTCATGATGATAATAATAACACGACACTTTTACGGTATTGACGAGACACCGGTGTTGCGACTCGGGAACAAATTGAATCCGTTGTGGGAATGAGTAATGCCGAATTTATTTGAACCAATCATTCCACTTTCAGGCTCACACATACAAGTTAATACGCCTGATGTAGTTCTTCTCGACCATCAGAGTAAGACGATATTTGTCGTGTAGTTTTCAGCTCCCGGCGTGACAAATATAGTCCGGAAAGTGAAAGAAAAACAGATAGAATATCGAGATTTTCTCTTCGAACTCCACAGACTAAATCCAGACTACTTTGTCAAGATAATTGTTTTCATTATTTGAGTCCTTGGTGGAATGAAGACCTCTATACTCCTATACTCTCGAATCTTATCATGCCGGCTTGCCGCACTAAGGCAGATATCTTAGCCGGACAAATTTAGAAGGCTATCATTTTTGCCTCATTGCGTCTGCTAGGAGCACATGATTTTTGAACCTAATGATTATTTTTGGGAAATGGTCAGTTGTTGATAATGCTGTCGCACCCTCACGAATGTATTGGGGCTTCGAGGACAGGGTCCGATCAGCTTTTCCTTTGGCAGCGAAAAATAATAATGATAATATCAATAATAGTAATAATGAGAAATAATCAGGGTTGGTCATTTCATATCTGAGGCCTTTAGTGAGTTGCGTCACCACTTTCCCGAGCAACTGGTGCAAAACCAGAGTGGCAGCTTATACGCACATGAGAGAGTCTAGAGGACTAACCACCCGGTAGACTCAATATTCTGTTCTTGGAACACAAGGCAGTTGCTTTCACAACCAAGCTGTTCTGAGGGGTCAGAGGCAATGGTGCCCAACCAGATGATTTGTCTAATGATGACGACCGTGACGATATCGGACGCGTTGAGTGAACAAGCAAACTGAAAGCTTGATGCATTGTTATGAAAGTATATTATTGATATTATCATTGTTATATTTTCGCTGCGAAAGGGAAAGCTGATCGGACCCTGTCCTCGAAACCCTAATACATTCGTGAGGGTGCGACAGCATTATCAACGAATGACCATTTCCCACATCGTGAGGTGAATAGGTTAGGTTCGAAAATTATGTGCTCCTAGCAGACGCAATGAGGCAAAAATGATAGCTATCTAGATTTGTTCGGGGGCATATCTGGCGAGAATGCATGCTCTATTATGTGAAATACAACCGGAGCATGCCGCCTTTTCCGCCTAAAATCTAAGGGAGTATGTGTCTTATCTCTATTGGTGAGGTTATTTAGCTACTCCTCAGTTTGCTAACGAAGTGGTGGAAGTGGCAAGTCTATCTCCCGTTGGCTTACTTGAGAAGAAGCATAACGACGCTTCCGGCCGAGCCAATCGGAATGTGCTGGGCGCTCCACAAGATTAAACCCCTGAAACCACAACTGGCTCGAGTTGATGGAAACTGGCAAGTTAACACCGTCATGTAAGACGCCGTTCAAACAATTACTCAGTCGGAAAGGTAGAATACCGCTTCTCCGATTCGGAAACTTACATGGCGATTAAATAAGATGTCGGTGTTTCGTATACAATGTGTGATGAACCGAAGGGCAGCTTATATGACTTACGCCTGCCGTGATGACGAATAGCCTTTAAACTGAGATTGTTAACCACTAAGCAGAATTGCTTTAATAGGATACGAATACTATTGGTTGCTAAAAAGTAAATAGAGGGGTGGAAAATACCAAACTCTGTGGGAATCTTTCTCACTTACTTCAAGAGCCTCCACGTTTTGTAGTTAACCCATCGACTTTTGATCGGGTGGAATCCATCTGAAAGGATATTTATGAGTATACGCAATCACCCAACCTAGACAATCAAGTCCTAGCGCACTTCCAAACTTCTGTTCAGAGCTTCTACAGCCTGAACAGAATGGACTCTACAAACCAAAACCCACCAATGAAACTCAAAGAGCCTTTTCGTGTTCTGAAAATTGTAATGCTCCGATCCCGGATGGAATAGATACTTATTGGAAGAAAAACTATTGAGTACCCACCCCTACTTGACGAAAATTTTCAATTCATGGTTATGTACCGGTATCTTATATGCAAGAAAACTTTCTGTAGTTGACCCAGTATTTCAACGGATCGTGACCATGAGAAAGCAGGAGTCCGAGCATTTTTTTTTGAAGCAAGCTGTCTGAGCAGCCGGTTTTTATCTTCGACAATGAAAGAGGTTTCCACAACTCTGTCATTAAGTTAGAACCCACATCAACAACACAGTAATCAGGTTATTCCTACAGGTATGCGAGAATAAACCAATCCATGGGGTTTTCTTCAACAAATTGAAGACCTTGATTTATCGGTTTGCTTTTCTCCGGCTCTTCGAATTGGCTCAGGTCATAGAAACTACTGACGGCTGACTTGCGACTGAAAATAGTTAAAACACAACTGTAAAGTTATGAATTTGCTCATCTGTGATTGGCCTTGAAAGTAGTGAGCTATGAATTTAGTCAAATGTTGCTCTCTTACCCAACAATAAAGGTCACATAGTTAACGGTTTTTCCAAAAGTCTTTTTTATTCAGGCCTAATTCATCGATAAAGAAAAAAAAGCTCTCGCGAACTAGTAAATAAACTTATTTTATGTTTCAACATTGGGTTAGCATCAATTTTTTTTACAATCTAGTTCTACTTTGCAGTTTATGTTACTTATAAATCAATAAATGTCACATGGACTGCGGTATGTTGAATCTTTTAGGTACATATTTGTACTGTAACCTACTTAAAATAAAAAATGGACAACTGAACTTTACAAAAAATAATGTCCACTTCCGATTTTTTTTTTACAAATATATTGACAGAGACCAATGGAAAAGTTATAAAATTATTTGGCAGGCAAACTACAATTTTTTGCCAGTTGACATCTTGTTATATTGTTGAATAAATTGTTCAATTTAGTGATTCCACCACATATTTAAGTAATTTTAAAAACTCATTCGAATTGCCCAGATATATTACGGATCGACAAAATAAGTTCTTTGAGAGACTGAAATGATAATATAATGTTTATCAAATTAATAATGTTTTCTTTCATTACTTTTTATGTTACCAACGGAAATAAGGTTGTTGTTGGAAAAACTACTTTTCGTCTTTACAATCTTTGCAAGTCTTTCGACTCATTTTATGATGCAAATAAATATTTATTAAATTGAACAAACCTCTCTACTCAAAAGTGCCACAACTGATTGTGAGATTGTTAAAATCACTACTAGACTTGAAATTAACCTGAACATATTGGAATATCATCAATTACATTCACTTATTTACTGACACCTTCCAGGTAATAGGTGACCTATATATACGAGTGCATATAATATCTATTGATTATTTTGTTGTTGCTTGCAGTTTAGAGTTCATTTTTTCGAAGTAAAAAAACTATTTCAACCAACATATAATTTATTGATCTCACCTTCAATCATAATCACTATTCATTATTGCATTTATGCAATGGTTGCATTCATGCAATAATGAATCAATCCATGACAATAATTGAACAATTTTCACAAACATTTTTTATTTGCGTTTCCCTAACTCCATCAGAGGTTCCATCTAAGGAGGCCACTTCTTTGTCTGATATAGATTGCTTGGTTCTGATTGTGGGGGATTTCAATATACATTTCTCAGCAAACACCACCTACAGCAAACGATTGGGGGAAATTACCTCTGATATGGGCTTCATGCAAGTTATTGATGATATTACTCATCCTACTGACAATGGTGGAAGTATTATAGATCTGGTGATTACTAACAGGAATATTTCNTGGAAGTATTATAGATCTGGTGATTACTAACAGGAATATTTCAGCTCATATACACAAAACTCCAAAAATAAGTGATCATTATTTAATTACACTTAATTTAAACAATGATAAAGACCAAACACCATACGAATATTGTATATACACTAGAGGCAAAATTAATTACGATGATATAAATAATGAGCTGGCGAAGGTAAATTGGGTATATCATCATGATAATGTAGATGAGAAATGCCAGTATCTGACAGGTATTATGAAAGAATGTTTGGATAAAGCAGCTCCAAAACAGGAAAAAAATAATTAAACCGGAATATAAAGAATGGTGGAATGATACAGTTAGAAATGCGGTGGTATTCAGGGATAATAAATACAAACTATATAAGAAATCAAAACAGATTGAAGACAAAAAAAACTACAAACAGGCCAGAAATAATGTGGTGAAAGTTATTAGAGAACAAAAATCAATATTTTACAAGGACAAAATAGATAATTGTAGTGGTGACCCCCAAAAAATGTGGAAAACACTGAAACCTTTGCTGTCACCAAAAGAAAGAACAAAATTCACCAAGTTAGAGATTGACAATGAGGAGGAAGTAGATATTAATATGATTCCTGATAAACTCAATACATATTTTGTAGAAAGTATCAATAAATTAGTAGAAGAAATACATATTGAGACACAAGATGAAATAAGGATACAAAACACTGCAAAAGAACATTTGAGTGATTTCAAAATGATTAGTTTTGAGGAGCTACATGATATATTGTTGACAATGAAAAATAAAGGTAGCGATGATGATCTAACAACGGAATTCTTAAAAAACGTATATCATAATATAAAAGGCCCGTTATTAAACCTTGTCAACTATTCCCTACACACCGGTACATTTCCATCTATGCTGAAAGTATCAACAATAATTCCAGTTCCAAAAGTAAAGAATACAAGTAAAGCCAGTGATATGCGACCAATAAATACTTTGTTGGCAATAGAAAAACTAATTGAGAAAGTTGTCTATGTATAAATGTTAAATTTTTTAAATATTAATAATATTCTAACTGAAAATCAATCAGGTTTTAGAACTGGGCATAATTGCGAAACAGCAGTGCAAAGTGTTTTATTTGACTGGAAAATGTGGACAGATCAAAATATGAATGTAGGAGCAGTTTACTTAGATTTGAAAAGAGCCTTTGAGACAGTAATTAGGAAAAAACTCCCGCTTAAATTGAGAAATTATGGAATATCCGGTACAGTCTATAAATGGTTTGAAGATTACCTAAATAGTAGAAAAGTAACAAAACTTAATAATGTAACGTCCTGTGAAATTGTCAATAACAACGGAGTACCTCAGGGCAGTACACTAGGACCACTCTTATTCCTAATATATATAAATGATAATTGTTAATGAGGTAGACAAGTGTAAAATTCATCTCTTTACTGATGACACACTTGTATATTACTGTGCACATGATGTGGAACATTTGATAGATACAATGAATAGTGAACTACAAAAAATAAGTCGGTGGTGTAGTTATAATGTATTGAAATTAAATGGTAATAAATCAAAATTCATGTTATTTACTAATAAAACGGGATATCATGAACTTGAAAGCAGACATTTAAATATCCATATTGATAATATAAAAATAGAAACCGTTAGTGCGACGAAATATCTTGGAGTCTCAATTGATAGAGGCTTAACATTCAAAGAACACGTACAAGATAAAAATTATCTCAAGAAATGTTAGCTTTCTAGGAAGGATTTCGTCAACACTTACAAAATCTACAAAAATTATAATATATAACACACTTATATTACCACATTTTACATTTTTTGCATCGATAATATATACTGCCAATAAAAATAAAATGGATAGATTACAAAAACAGCAAAACCGAGCCATGAGGATCATATTAAGAAAACCAAGAGAGACACCAATCAAAGCAATGCTGAAGGAATTGCAATGAATGGCTGTGACAGATCTCATATATTACTATACAATGATAATGATATATCTGTTTAAAATCTGTTTTTCCGTTAACCAGCTGTCGCACCCCTACGAACGACAACCCTCAGAAGTCGAAACTTGTGCGAGCTAAGGATTAACGAGGTCTTACCTTTTAACTTGTGATTCCTAACACATGAATAATCACCTATCATCAACATACCTGAGTAGGCATATTGAATACAATGAGAATCATCATCACTATAATACAAGAACGCGTAATAACATATATGTAGGAGTTAAAAATAAAAAATGTACTGAGAAATCCATTTACCATGCAGGAATGGTAAATAGTTTGAACAAAAATATTAAAGAATGTAGCACTCTTGCATTATTCAAAAGAAAGTTGAAGAGTCATCTATTGGGTGAATGAACTAGTTTTTATATAATATAAACTTTTTTTTGTATTCTATATTTGTATTTTGTATGTGTTTTATATTGACTAACAACTGTGATATTTTAAGTAGATGTTGTATATTTATTGCAGTACTCATACTTTTATTCCTGAATTTAGTTGAATAACAACATTGTGGTGACGTATTTGATTATAGATGTATTGTATTAGCAGTTTCATTGCTAAATAAAGGATTTATATATAAACAGATAAGTACTTTTTGATTATTTAAATTTGTGAGCCACCGGTAGACAGCTGTTTCAGACTATTGGGCATCGTCAGTACCGGACTGGCGGTCCTCGATTGAAGACAAAATGAGAAAAGCCAAGAAAGTACTTGATAAAAATAGCTGCCTAAATGCAAGCGAAACATAAGTGGAACCACCTATTGGTGTGACACCCAAGTCAACTTGCCAAGCTTTTATGTCAGTGTTGGTGGTTTGAGCAAAAAACCGACAACTGCTGTAGCAGAAATTTGGGAAGCTAACCTGAAATGCCATCGGAAAACGAATCCACATGTTTCTAGAAATTATATGAAATCTAGAAAGGTAAATGCAGTCGAGCTACTGAAATATTTTCCAGCAGCTTGGCAAGTTGACTTGGGCGCCACACTAATAGGTGATTCCACTTATGTTTCGCTTGCGTTTACACATATTTTTATCAAGTACTTTCTTGGTTTTTCTCATTTTGTCTTCAATCGAGGACCGCCAGTCCGGTACTGACGATGCCCAATAGGCTGAAACAGCTGTCTACCGGTGGCTCTTAAATTGAAATCAATATGGGAATTTGTTTGATTTTCATGGAAATATTTTCCAGCAGCTAGACTGCATTTACCTTTCTAAATTTCATATATATATATATAATGTTGGTACACTCGTCTCCAACATATGTTCACAGCGTTAGCTGTTTAGCATGTTCAGCTTGTCAGTGAGAGGCATAAAATAAGTGTTTTAGGTGTTCGAAGATTTTCTGATATCGAAAAAAATAGATCATAAAATTTGTATCAAATTTTGTATAAAAAATGGAATTAGGTGCTCAAAAACACCTGAAATGTTGATAGTGGCATCCGGTGATTGTATTCTTGAGTCAGAAAAATGTTTAAATGTGGTACAAGCTTTTCACAGAGTGTGGAGAAGATGTGAATGACGACACTCACCCTGGACGCCCCTGCACATGTCGGCATATCGGTTGGCTCATGCCATGTATTTTTTTGTAAATTTTGGGCATGAAGTGTGTGGCAGCGAATTCGTTCCAAAATTGCTGAATTTGACAAAAAAAAGTCACATGAGCATCTCTGAGGAATTGTTGAATGACGTCAACGGGGATCCAGATTTGCTTGAAAGGGTCATAACTGGTGACGAATCATGAGTATGTGGTTATGACATTGAAACCAAAGTCAAATCGTTCAATTGGAAGAACCCAGGAGAGCCAAGACAAAAAAAGCACTCCAAGTTTGATTAAATGACAAGGTTTTGCTCATTGTTTTCTTCAATTACTGTTGCATAGTGCATCAGGAGTTCTTGCCACATGATTGTATGGTCAATAAGGAATATTACCTTGAAGTTATGCGCCGCTTGCGAGAAGCAATACTAAGAAAACGTCCAGTACTGTGAAAAAACAATTTATGGCTTTTGCAATACCATAATCATGCCCCAGTCACAGTATTCACCAAATTTGGCTCCCTGAAACTTTTCTTGTTCACAAGATTGAAGAAACTCATGAAAGGATTACGGTTTGCGACGATTGAGGAGATAAAACCCAAATCCCGAGAGAGCCCAAGGACATACAAAAAAGTTCATATAAGAACTGCTTCACGAATTGGCACAAGTGTTATTATATCTGAGAGAGAGACTACTTTGAAGGAGACAAAATAGAATTGGATGAATAAATATTTTTTGAGAAAAATGAAAATTCACCTTATTTTTTGTATAGTACATAATCCTATCTACAATTTTCAGAGTTTACAAAAGAAAACAATTAAATAATCTACAGATTAAAGAATGCTAACTTTCATTGCCGGAGAAAATTGTCAAAGCAATTTTTCGGGTCTTTGGTTATGGTTTGCAGGTTGTTACGCCTGACGTTTCGTGTTCTACTGCGGTATCAAGGCAGTGAGGTAACTGTCGAAGTGCTCGAGAAATTCTTAACGTAGAAACTCATGTTTCAGAAAACAATAAAAATAGGTTTGGCACAATCAACAGAATGCCTATAGAGAAATGTTTTTAATTATGAAGAAGTCTTACCTTGTCCTGCTCCCAAATGGCCCATGTTTCTTATTTGTGGAGGAGGCATACTTTGTCCAGGAACCTGATTAGGAGTGACTTTGCCATAACCGACATGTGGAGCTTGTTGCCTAGCAGCTTCCTCTTGCACTTGTTTGACGACTTGAAGTACATTCGCTGGTGGGGTATGTGTACCTGGCTTCGAACCAATACCTGCTTGATGTGGAGCTTGAATACCCATTGATGGATTGGGTAAACCTTCAATTCAAAAAGCATATAATCAAATAGATGAAAACGGTAAGTTCAAAATAATATATTATACTGTATTAATTTATGCATTAATTTATTCCGATTCAAAACTATTCGACCTACTACGTTTACAACGTAACATTTTTAGAGAAAGTTCTTGAAAACCCCAAAACAAGTAACATATATTTCTTAGAAACGAACTACAGAATGACACATTTAGAAACTAGCATAAGATATACAAGCCCCCATTCTAAAGAGTTGTACAAGTTGGTGCGAAGTACTTAAGTTATCACTTATTCAGTGATGTACATATATCTATTAATATTGAGGTAGAATTGGTACCTCTGTAACAAAATGTATCTGGTGAAAATGTTCTTATATGTGAAAAATATTTTAATTAAATTTATGAAAAGGTGAAAATTGTGAAATATTGCCTTTTACTGTCACTAAGAGTATTCTAAAAAAGGTAATATGTTAGTAGTAAACTGTATTCCTCTAAATTTTTTTTATATTTTCTTTGAGAAACTTCTGATATCTCCACTTGATATCCAGATAGCTGTAATATTATATCAATACTAATTTGACTAGGTAAAGTGGAAATCTTATAATTACTGTTGTGATTAGGAATAATTACCCACCCACATAACAGGATATATATAGTACATACTTCAATAATCGACTTTGTATGTAGTAAATTAGATAAATATTTCACATCATGAACTATAGCTTCCCCAGGAATACCAGATCATGAAGTTGTTTTATTCAGCATACATTGGTTAAATCAAAAACAGCAAAATATTCAAGTATGGAAGACTATACAATGAAAATAAATAACACTATCCATGACATTCAAACAATTTTCACAAACATTTTTTATTTCTAGATGCATTTGGCTAACACTGTAGCTTCCTAATTGTTATCATCAATCCTTCTATATCTGCTTATCACCATTTTTCATGAATAATGTCCTTATTAAAAAGTCAAGATTAAACAAAGTGGCTTATCAAGAGCTCTTGTATTACTTAATCACATTAAAAAAAGTTCACTAACGATTCTTTTTATAACTGCTTTCAGAGGTGAACAAAAACAAATAGAATCTTCAATACTGATAAATAATATAAATCATTATTATTTTTCTTCAAAAGCTGAGTTGGGATTAATAATATTGTAGTTCCATATGACATACTGATTAATTTAGATACTGCTGAGTTTCAAGTAGTGAAACATTCATTAAAAAACAAAACAATATCTAAAATTAACGAATTATAAATTAAGATTCTGGAAAATATTTCTGTTTCTGCTCTAGATTCATTAGCAGAGTCAATTTCAAACTGGGATGTTTTCTTCGTTTCTAAAAACTTCCATTAAAATCCCTCTCTATAAAGATGATTTCTTCACTTGCCAAAATTATGAAAATGTTTTGTTAAAATTAAAATTTGCGTAACAGAATTTTTATATGTTACAGAAATAACTTCAAGCAAAAATACTCATTTTTTCATTTTTAAAAGAAGTCTATAATTTAGTGAAAGGGGACAGCAGTCTCTTCTGCAATTTTTTCAAAATTTTTGAGTGGGAAAATGATCCAAGTTTTGCCTAGAAAACTGTATCATCATATAATCGAGGAATTTATTAATAAATGATCATATCTAACTGGCAGAAGTCAAGTGATTAAATCTTTCACTTTATCTGATATCTCTCATTTAACTAACGGAGTACCACAGGGTCCGATATTGGGTTCCAGTCTATTTCTTTTTTACATCAAGAACTCAACAACCATTGACGTCGTAGAGGTTTCATTCACTTTATTTGCAGATGACACCACAATATTGAGGCATAATAGCAATCACAGTGACAAAATCAATAAAATCACAAATCCGTGTAATGCAAATCTGTTATTCAATATTTCAAAAACCATTAATTGAACATATAACTCGACGAAAAAAGTTAAACATTAATGGAGTTTTTTGGTTTGACAAATGTCATACGTTCACATAAATGTCATTTTTCAATGGGCATGATGATTTGATAATCTTTGACTCTAAAGGGAAAGTTGATTGATACAATTTTCATTATTAGGTATCAATATGAGTTTTGGTATAGTTCCAGAAAGTTACTGTATATACTGAAAATACGTTTTATCGTCGAGTAAAAAACTATCGTGGGGATGGTATGCAGTAAGAATAACATACTCATCTAGAATCTAATATTTTACGCTTGAGAAAGCTATTGTATAGCGAAACACGTATCGCGGTTTTTGTAAAACCCTTCATAGTGAAAAATCATACAATAAACTGTATTAATGAGTTTCACATTTGACTAAGTTTCTACAATACTTGCTTTTTCAATGAGGGTAACTCTATGGACATGAAGCATATTTATTATCGTTACTATCTTTCAACAGACGTTATTCTACTAATCATCTTGTGAAACACATCAGATTGTTCCATGAAATGCACAAGAAGTGATTTCACTTGTTCTAGAGTTCTAATAAACAACGCACAGATGTGTATACAGGGTAGGTTAGAGAGGTACAAGTCATAAAAAGATGTTAAGTTAGGAGTTTTAAATTTCACGTAGTAAGGTAGCCGGTATCTATCCTTCACCCTTTTAATGAAGATATTTTGACAAAAAATGAAATCCATACGCACCAGTATTCATAGTGCTAGCAGGACTAACCGAACCTGGCAGTACTGACTGCACCACGCCTCCACTCATTGGCACATTGGTAGCACAAGGAAGAGCATTTGTCGAGTTTGTCTTGGACATTACTGCCATCCTCCTTCTGAGCAATTGTGCTTGTTGCAATCTCTGTTGTAACTGTTGTTGTTTGAGCTTGTGTTTTATATTCGAACAGAATGGGACGGGGCATTTGGTTTCTTGGCAGTGTTTAGCGTGATAACAACACAGTGCAATAAGTTGTTTACAAATAGGGCAACCTCCGTTCGTTTTTCTTTTGCACACCTTCGTATGCGTTACCACACGTTTCATCTTCTGACAGCTTGGCAAACGGCAGTTTGCATCTCGGCATTGACAAGCGTGCACCAATGACTGAATACACCGCTAAAATAAACATTTTCAATTGAATAACAGGAAACAAAAACAACAGAATATAAATTACCTGAATAGACAATTTTCTTGCTTCGCCAGGATTGGCTTTGCTGTCTGTTGGCGAACTGCCATCGTCTATGTCTAACCCAAGTTTCACCATCTTATGAGGATGGCCATCTTTCTCATAACAATGAATGCACAAGTCAAAATCTTCACAAAATGTACAATGATATCTAGTTTCCACATGTGCTTTACAGTTGTTGCAAGTATATACAAATTTATCTTGTCCTTGGTTATGTAATTCATACAGCATGGACATTGTGCTGTATTTTGCTCGTCTTAAAGATGAAAACTCGTAATGTTTTTCCCGGGCAAGCGTTAAAAACGCGTCCCGTCCGTCCATGAGATCACAGTTGATAAAAGGATCAGGGTCTTGAATTGGCTGAAAAATCAGAAATTATCTTCAGTATAACAAAAATCTTGGTACAGACCATAATGTTACACAGATAATATATAATTATTTATTGAAATTCCACTACCCCGCAAAATAAAACTGATTTAAAACATGTAACTTACCTTCAAGCTGGCAGCTGATTGAACAGAATGTAATCTAATAACGAAGAATACTTCTTTATGCTTTTCCATTGTGGCAAATATTTTTGCAGACAAATCATTACCATTTTGAGGAGCATTTGATTTCTTACTATTTTTTCTTTGATTTGCCTTCGATTTTGTGTTCTTTTTAGCCTTTTTCTGTCCTTTTTTCTTTCCATCAGGACCCACCTCATTTTCTTCCAGGGATGAAAATATCTACAAGAAACAATAATTATTGAACTGATATAAAAATAAACTAGAAAGACAATTTCAAAAAAGTTGATCAAAATTTATAACCTAATATATGTTTTATGTAGGGATTATAAAGCTAGTTAAAATCTGCTTATCACCATTTTTCATGAATAATGTCCTTATTAAAAAGTCAAGATTAAACAAAGTGGCTTATCAAGAGCTCTTGTATTACTTAATCACATTAAAAAAAGTTCACTAACGATTCTTTTTATAACTGCTTTCAGAGGTGAACAAAAACAAATAGAATCTTCAATACTGATAAATAATATAAATCATTATTATTTTTCTTCAAAAGCTGAGTTGGGATTAATAATATTGTAGTTCCATATGACATACTGATTAATTTAGATACTGCTGAGTTTCAAGTAGTGAAACATTCATTAAAAAACAAAACAATATCTAAAATTAACGAATTATAAATTAAGATTCTGGAAAATATTTCTGTTTCTGCTCTAGATTCATTAGCAGAGTCAATTTCAAACTGGGATGTTTTCTTCGTTTCTAAAAACTTCCATTAAAATCCCTCTCTATAAAGATGATTTCTTCACTTGCCAAAATTATGAAAATGTTTTGTTAAAATTAAAATTTGCGTAACAGAATTTTTATATGTTACAGAAATAACTTCAAGCAAAAATACTCATTTTTTCATTTTTAAAAGAAGTCTATAATTTAGTGAAAGGGGACAGCAGTCTCTTCTGCAATTTTTTCAAAATTTTTGAGTGGGAAAATGATCCAAGTTTTGCCTAGAAAACTGTATCATCATATAATCGAGGAATTTATTAATAAATGATCATATCTAACTGGCAGAAGTCAAGTGATTAAATCTTTCACTTTATCTGATATCTCTCATTTAACTAACGGAGTACCACAGGGTCCGATATTGGGTTCCAGTCTATTTCTTTTTTACATCAAGAACTCAACAACCATTGACGTCGTAGAGGTTTCATTCACTTTATTTGCAGATGACACCACAATATTGAGGCATAATAGCAATCACAGTGACAAAATCAATAAAATCACAAATCCGTGTAATGCAAATCTGTTATTCAATATTTCAAAAACCATTAATTGAACATATAACTCGACGAAAAAAGTTAAACATTAATGGAGTTTTTTGGTTTGACAAATGTCATACGTTCACATAAATGTCATTTTTCAATGGGCATGATGATTTGATAATCTTTGACTCTAAAGGGAAAGTTGATTGATACAATTTTCATTATTAGGTATCAATATGAGTTTTGGTATAGTTCCAGAAAGTTACTGTATATACTG
>NW_019295089.1:0-13290 GCF_000500325.1 Leptinotarsa decemlineata
TCGTCTTCGGGTGATAACTGGACTTATTCCTCCGAAATCCAACTATTTATAGGGCATTCGAGTGCTTTCACGTATTCCTTCTTCTCTCTCTCCGCTCCATTGGTTTTTAGCGGGAGATGACCGTTTGGCGGGAGTTGGTCGTTTTTCGTTTGATTAGAGGTTTCCAAATGTTACGTATCTCTACGCTAGCTCGACTAAATACGTTGTTGGACAGCATATACGCGGCTTCTTTGAATTTTCTCCTAAACCAGTCTTCCTATTTGTTAATGATTTCAGCTTGAGCCCACTTGATATTATGTTGATGAGCCCAAACATGCTCTGCTATTCCGAATTTGCTGGTTTCTCCCTCGCTGTGTGTGTTTCTTGTGCTCAGCAATGCGAACTTTCAATGGCCTCTTAGTTTCACCGATGTATGATTCTCCGCACTCGCAGAGTATCCGGTAAATGCAATTCTTGGAATCGCAGTCCGCGTTTGGTGACCTGATTTTCGTGAGGCTGCTGCGGATAGTGTTCCCAGATCTGAAGCAGGTCCTGATGTTATACTTGGACCCAATCCTACCGATAATCCTCTGATGTAGGGAAGTAAAAGTACTGGTTGTGGCGGCTTCTCTTCCTTGTGGAGCTCTTGCTGTCTTCTAGCTAAAGATTGGTTTTCTCCAAAAAGATAAATGTATCCGAACCGGATATAGTAATGTCAGGTCAGACAATTCCGCTTTCTGCTTCGATAAGTTTGTTGTGGGTTAAAATGGACACCAATATGTCTTGGCACAATCATGTCGCAGGAATTTCAAAGGCAGATTCTCAAAATCTTGGTACACTGTTCTTAACCAGAAAATTGTACACTTCTCAGCAACTTTTGATGGTTCATAAAGATCAGATCAGACCTTTTATGGAGAAGTGTTCTCATGTATGGAGCTCCGCCCCTAAGCATACCTTGAAGAAAAGATCCAAGAAAAGGTTGGAGATTCATCTCTCTTGAATAGGTACTTCCAGGGGAAGTGTTCAAGTGAGCTGGCACATTAGATTCCACCAAAAGCGGTACATATCAGAAATACTCGACGGACTGTGGCTGCTCATCGTTTTGAGGTTCAACTCAGTACACCTCGAACTCCACTTTTCAAGAACTATTTTATTGAGAGAACTGCGTTTATGTGAAATAAACTTCCTTAGAACGTTTTTCCAAATGGATTTAATCTCCAGCGATCCAAATCCAATGTGAATCGCTACTTTCGCACAAGCACCGCTCTTAGAGAGCCTCTAGGACTTTCCTGTAGTGCTTGTGTTTTGTCTTAAAAAACTCAATATAAATCACACGATTTTCCATATTGAGCCAGCGGGAGTTGTAGGTATTGACAGCAATCTAAAGAGTAGAACCTATATTTCAAAGAGGAATTTTTTCCTGCAAATTTACGATTATTTCAGATCCAAAATTCATAATCATTGTCTTTTGAAGATTACGTTTCAAATCATGTTCACTTAATAGACATTTGATTAAATCTAGATCAGCATTGAATATATTTTGTGCCTCAGCATACTCATCGATTTTAAAATGCATATATAACTGTGTGTTATCAGCATAAGCCAGTATTTCACAATTCTTTATGGACGACGTAATGTTACTGCAAAAAAAAATTATAGATTTTATAATCGAGTCTCAGAGATTCTCAATAAATTAGTCCATCTCTGTAGGATGTTTCCCGCAAATGTATCCGTTTCCTCTACACAAAAAAGGGGTAAAACGCAAATGTTTGCTTTGCTACTTAATCTGTTTGAGAAAGTCGTTAGTAACATAATTTTGAATTACATGGATCAGAACAATCTTATCAGTAACAATCAACTTCATACTACTTATTAAATTTCATTTATACACAAGTTGATTCGAGCAAACTGGTTGTCGAAAGCTTTGACACATCAACGCATCTGCAGAATTTCTTGTAATTAAACTAGTAGGCCTAAGCTTTCCTAATTATTTACTAAGTTGGGAGAAATCATATATGAAGGATCACAGTTACGGAGTAACTCAAGAAGTGCCTCTAGGTTCTGTTCTAGTACTACTGTTATTCCTCAACTTCCTAAATGATATGTCTGTTTTCTTCTGAATATTACCTCACTAAATGTTTGCTGATGACACTGCAATTACTGTATGCGGAAATAACAAGGAAGAATCATTAGAAAAAATTAAAACTTGATGCTTGATGTCAACGCAACAAACTCATGTTGAATGAATGGAAATATATTTTCAAGAAATCATTTATTAGAAGATACTTCAGCAGTGAATCATACATAGTTAATGTATGTTCTGCAAGTTCTGCCCATTATTCAATCGAACAGTTGATAAAGTTAGTGACAACATAATAATTAATATAGACACCTATCATTCGCCAATTGAATTTTGTATTTCTTGTCCTCGAAAGACCTCCTTTAAAATGTCAATTTCAGAATTTTAAAAACATAAAAAACGATCTATTCAGAACTTCATTCATACTTGAAAAATATTCCTTGGAATGAATATTGTCCAACGATATAGACGAGTAAGTTTCAGTATTTCATGCTATCTCTTTAAAAAACAAGAATTCTCTATATTTGTTTGAAGGTGGTNGATGTTATTCAAAACATTCAATATAAACTAATTTAAGCATTATCGAATTTTATGAATAGACGCATTCAGGTTGATTCCTTGTACACCGACTTCAGCAAGGCTTTTGATTTAAAATTTATTGTGGCACCGTATTTTCTTTTCTAAAAAAATGATTGTGATTTATGTTGAAAGACATGTTTGTCTTTATTGGTATATATTAGTATATTGTAAATTAAACATAGTTAATGGTATCAGTTATCACTTCAACATGTTTCTCAGACAGTGTTTTTTTTCTCTGCTAATGGAATCTCTGTAATCTTTGGAGGATACGGTTTTGGGTTCTGACCTGTTTGTATCCCGAATTGAATAAATAAATAAATAAAAAGAATGAGCATTTATATCAATTACGTATTTGTGATGTTTTGTACTATATTTCTGTATTTTTGTGTATTTTATTATGAAGTAACATATGTACCCAGTGTACCAAATGTAGAATAAAATAAATAAAATATTATATTGATTTCAGTATATTTGCACTGTTACTACATTTACGGCCATTTTCTCCAACGATCAAATGCGTCTAGAGCGTATACAAAATGCAAGTATGAGTTTCTCTTTAGGAATTCGTAAATTTGATCACATAAGCATAGAAAGAAACGAAAAAGCTACGTCTCTATCAACTTCGAAAACTTCACATCGTGAGAGTTGTTAACAAAAATCTTGAATATGGAACTCAACGTTATCTTTGGATGAAATTGAGAATAATAACGTTTACTTGTCATTCCCAAACGTAAGACCAAAGCAGTGATTTTCCTTTGTTCATGATTTTATTGTCCATGTTAAATAGTATTTTTGAAAGATTTGTCATTTGTCCTATATCTTCATTTTCTCCATATTGTTTCAGTTTTGTTATTTGTCTAATTAGTTTAATAATTGATCAAGTAATTCTTGGTTGAGTTGAAAACCACTTTGCATTGAAACTTCACTTTTTCACATCAAAATATATCGCTTTTTCAAAATTTGTCATAAATGTGCCTAGGGTTGATTGATTATAATTTTCATTACTTAGCATTGATTGTGATACAGCCATTTACTCTACCCAGTTAATGGGAAATAGTTTACTTAGTTCTGGAATTCTGAAATATATCCGGAGATATCCGGAAAAAACAGAAATTTCGGAAAATGGTTTTCATTTTTTTCTGGCTTTATTTTTCGAATGATTTGAAAACAAATTGCCCTTCCACATGCCACTTTTTCCCTGCTACATAATGGTGTTTTCAGATTTGCTATCCGACGTTTCGTCTTCCGGCCACTATCATCAACTTTATTTTTTCTTATGGGCGTTACTTCGGATTCTTTCTGTTTTAAATAGAACAAGATTTTACCTTTTCAATGATGTATCATAAGTTATATTTTTTTTTTCGAAAAATTGGGGATATTGAAAAAAAAAATTTCTTATCATAATAGGCTTCGACTTTGATGTTTCTAAATTTGACTTTCAATTTGTTACACTCAATGACATTTTGTTACAAATACGATAGATTACTGCCATCTCACTGCCAAATAAACTTCAAATCATGGTTTACGGGTTACTCATGAATAAAGAGTTAGTTTTTCAGTAGATCACTGGGGAC
This sequence comes from Leptinotarsa decemlineata, assembly GCF_000500325.1. NCBI lineage: Eukaryota > Metazoa > Arthropoda > Insecta > Coleoptera > Chrysomelidae > Leptinotarsa > Leptinotarsa decemlineata. The sequence continues at coordinate 4,213 of NW_019295089.1, forward strand.
ACACTATAAAAACACACTTTTGTCTATTTTCCACGATAGTTTTATAATTGTTGATTAGTTTAGGTCATTACACCATTTTCAAAACTAACTAGATTACATTCAAATCTGAGTACCTATTTATACCTACATTGCAGTGACGACTCGTGCATTGGAGAACAGGGGAGGCTATAGTCATAAAGACTATATACACACAGAAAAGACCGGCGGAGGCGCGACAATTTTTTGGGGTACCGCACCTATTTAAAGCAAAATACGTAATATTTGCATAAATGCAAACTTAAATTGAGTATTGTCGAAAATTATACGTATAAAACTGACCATTAAAAAAACAAAAACAAGGAAAAAGGGTTGTCTTTGAGCTATTTAATATAAATGAACTCTTCTTAGTTAATAAGTAATACTTTTCTCTTCTAATATAACAGTTTCCTTAAAAATTGCTGAAAACGATTGAAAGTTGTGATGTACAGGTATTATCAGTAGTTTCATCAATTTCCCATGCAAAAAAAGGAACACTTTCAATCTCCTTTTCCTTAATAGTATATGCCACACTGTCTATAAGCTAATTTTGGATGGTTTTTGCCCGAAAAAACGCTACCGTTTAAAAAAATGCCAAATTGTGAATCATATTTGCCCCATATCATTAAAATGTCCTTGCAATTGCCGCAATTAATCGAATCTTTGGTTTCATCGTGTCCGCGAAAAGATAATTCTTGGGAACCCAAATACATCGTAATATCAATGAGTCTTTTTGAATTCGACGGATTTTCCCTAACCTATATTTTGTTTGCTAAACAATTTTAATTTACAAGACGAAAATATATGCTCCTTAGATTTAAAATGTCTTTCTGTAGAACGAAGTACATTTTTTAAATTGGAGTATCCTATTTTAGACCACGTTTGGTATTCGGTTTGTACGGAAAATCAAACACAGGGCCAACAAAAAAGTTTTTCTCGTTTAATGGAGCCAGTTAACCAATCGCATTTATCGTACCAACTAATATTAAATCCTCGATTTTGTCGATTATCTGACGCTTTAATTGAAATCAAATTTTAATGTATTGCGATGAATAGCTCAAATTTTATAGGGAGGCTAAGCCTCCCTTGCCTCCTCTGACGAGCCGCCGCTGCTACATTACCTATACCTATTTGATACCTACATTGTCTATACCCGGGATAACTTCAATTAATACCAGTATATCAATGAACATAACAAAACATTTTTTGGTGAAATGTAGGTTCTGTGAACTGGGAGAGGACTATTGTTTAGATCAAGTTGATTGTTGAGAATAATAGAATTGGGATTTTTCTTTGACTTGTTTGTTTCCATAGATTCCAACAAATTCATCATTTTCCCTCTTTCACATGCTATCAATTGAGTTTATCCTTAGGTATAGACAATGTAGGTGTCAAGTTATTTATGATAGGTAGACAGATAGACAGATTTAAAAGTAATTTAGTTAGTTTTGAAAATGGTGTGATGACGGAAACTAGTCTAAAATATAAAACTATCGTGGAAAATAAACAAACGGGTGTTTTTATGGTATATCCTCAGTTAACATGAATTAACACAAAAATAAACAAGTCGTCATTCAAAAAAAGTTGTTAGTAGATCATTTCATATCGACAAAAATATACTTCAAAAATTGGTCCTTATTTTGTTTTCAAGTTCAACAAACACCTTCATACTATTCTAATATTCGTTACCAAATCAGTAATAACTTAACTTGCTCCGGACCCAACAACAAAGGACTTTCGTAAAGTACTCGAAAACTTCAAAAAACTCCAACCACCCAAAACTGATGGCTCGAGGGTAGTCACCTGAAAAAACAAACAAAACGCTAAAATCACTACGGTATTGAATATTACATGTTCGGGCGGAGCTTGCAGCAGCAAAGCCCGCCCAATTCGAAATCACTGCGAGTCCCTGCAAAGGCAAACAACCAATGGCCGAACTCTCTGAGACAAGGGATTACTGCGTTCCAATATTCTGTGTCTACGCTACATTTTGACTGAACGAGGCAGTTCCTTGCGCACATTTGGACGGTTGAGAACCGTGAATTGTTGAAGGGGACAGTTTTCTAAATATGGACATTGAATTATTCCATGAAAGTGTTTGAGTAGTTTATTCTGTTTTTGACGGTTTGGAGGAAAATAGCAATATTTGTGCAATAATTGTCGGGGTTAGTGAGATACAGTGGACGTCAGTGTGAGACTCTGTAGTGTTGAAAAAAAAAATGAAGGTAAGTGGATGAAATCGGTTGTGTTCAAACAATTTTTGCCGCCATACCTAAACCATTGGCTAACGGCTGTTGTGTTGTCGCCAAGACAAAAGATTCTTGTCTTGTTTCTTGAAAAATCGTGTCTTGAAAAGAGATTAAGTCATCTTGGCTGGGACGAAACATGACAAGAGAGTCCTTTCTTGACAAGAGAGGACAAGATGAGTCAAGAAAAAGTAACACCATAAAAATACAAGGTAGTAAGGCTCTTATATACCCAACAGGAACTTGTTTGTTTTTTTCTTGAATTTGAAATGTTGCGCCTTATGTGCATAACGCTTATTTATTACCTGGTATCGAAGAAGATAACGTTGTTTTCAACTTCAAACCTAACAGTTCAATAGAAATTAGTGTAGAACTGATAACAGAGATCAAAATATTAGAAGCAAGAAAATATTAGAAACCAAGATGGCCTCAGGTCCAAATAAAATTCCTTCGTTCCTAGTGAAAGACTGATGTCCGAATGTAGGTATTAGTTTATCCCCTACAAGTTATTTTCAATCTTATTTTAAGAACAAATGTTTTTCCTGAAGTCTGGAAAACTACCAAAATTTGTCCAATACACGAAAGCTCAAAATCCAAATGGAATCAGTAATCACAGACCTATAACTCTGTCCTCAACAACTTTATCAAACTTCTAGAAACAATCTTGTATAGCTGTATCTATCGTTCCTCTCGATATATAATATCTGATCATCAACATGGTTTTATGAGTTCTAGATCCACAATTACGAATCTAGCTGTTTTTGATCAATGTTTGTGGGAATCGTTAGATCGTAGAGGGCAAGTCGATGTGGTGTACACAGACTTCTCTATGAAGCATTCGATAGAAGATCTGCCATAAGTTACTCATTCGTTAACTTTCCTGCATGGGTTTCAGTAAAGTTTTCTGTCAAATTTTAAAATTTTATCTCAGCGGACGCAATCAATATGTACCTATACTATCATGACTTCTTTTCAAATATGTACTCAGCCACTAGCGGAGTACCGCAAGGATCTAATCTTGGCCTCTTGTTATTTTATTATTAGATACGATCTGTCCAACTAACCTGCATCATTAGTGTCTTTACCACTTTGAAAGCCAAACTGTTCTTCATTGATGATTTTATATTTTGACAAAAATACAGTTATCCTCAGCTTGACTAGTCTTCCTATAAGTTTTCCTAATGTTAGAATTAGGGAAATAGGCCAATAATGCGAGGGGTCGTCCTGATTTCCTCCTTTATATAGTGGTATTACCAATGATACCTTCGGGAAATCAGAAAATTTCCTGATTGAAATGATGCATTAATAATATTGGTCAAGAGTTGTAATGTGTTATCTGGGAGATTTTTCAAAATGTTTGCTGTAATGTCGTCGTAACCAGATGACGACTTTTTTCCAATGGAAACAATCACCTGTTTCAGCTCATGAATGTCACTGTCATATAGAATGCACGTTTCAGAAATAAAGGGGTTTTTGAATTGTTTCATTGGGTCGTTCTGAGTAGACAATCTTTCAGTCAGTTTTTCTGCAATAGAGCAGTAATATTCATTAAGAACGTTTGGCGAAAGTAAAACTTCATGTACTTTATTAGATTTACCTCTTAGGTCATTAATTACTTGCCAAGTTTCTTTCGATTTGTTATCAGCTTGTTCGAATCTATTTTTATAGTAACTTTCTTTTGCTTGTCTGACAACCTGCCTATAGATGCTACGGTATACACTGAAATATCTTTCAAATAAGATATTATCACTGAACTTCCGAAAAACCCAGGCATTGGTTTTCTCCAAAAAGATAAATGTATCCGAACCGGATATAGTAATGTCAGGTCAGACAATTCCGCTTTCTGCTTCGATAAGTTTGTTGTGGGTTAAAATGGACACCAATATGTCTTGGCACAATCATGTCGCAGGAATTTCAAAGGCTGATTCTCCAAATCTTAGAACACTGTTCTTAACCAGAAAATTGTACACTTCTCAGCAACTTTTGATGCTTCATAAAGATCAGATCAGACCTTTTTGGAGTAGTGTTCTCATATATGGAGCTAAGCATACCCTGAAGCTGCTGGATTCCATCCAGAAAATATCCAAGAAAATGTTGGAGATTCATCTCTCTTAAACAGGTACTTCCAGGGGAAGTGTTCAAGTGAGCTGGCACATTAGATTCCACCAAGAGCGGTACATATCAGAAATACTCGACGGACTGAGACCTGCTCATCGTTTTGAGGTTCAACTTAGTACACCTCAAACTCCACTGTTCAAGAACTATTTCATTGACAGAACTGCGTTTATGTGGAATAAACTTCCTAAGAACGTTTTTCCAAATGGGTTTAATCTCCAGCGACCCAAATCCAATGTGAATCGCTACTTTCGCACAGACACCGCTCTTAGAGAGCCTCAAAGACTTTCCTGTAGTGGTTGTGTTTTGTCTTGAAAAAACTCAATATGAATCACACGGTTTTCCAGCGGGAGCTGTAGGTATTGACAGCAGTCCAGAGAGTAGAACCTATACTTCAAAGTGGAGTTTTTTCCTGCAAATTTACGATTCTTTCAGATCCAAAATTCATAATCATTGTCTTATGAAGATTACGTTTCAAATCATGTTCACTTAATAGACATTTGATTAAATCTAGATCAGCATTGAAGATATTTTGTGCCTCAGCATACTCATCGATTTTAAAATGCATAAATAACTGTGTGTTATCAGCATAAGCCTGTATTTCACAATTCTTTATGGACGAGGTAATGTTACTGCAAAAAAAATTATTGACCTTATAATCGAGTCTCAGAGATTCTCAGTAAATTAGTCCATCTCTGCATGCTGTTTCCCGCAAATGTACCCATTTCCTCCACACAAAAAAAGGGGTAAAACGCAAATATTTGCTTTGCTACTACTTTAATCTGTTTGAGAAAGTCGTTAGTAACATAATTTTGAATTACATGGATCAGAACAATCTCATCAGTAACAATCAACTTCATACGACTTATTAAATTTCATTTATACACAAGTTGATTCGAGCAAACTGGTTGTCGAAAGCTTTGACACATCAACGCATCTGCAGAATTTCTTGTAATTAAACTAGTAGGCCTAAGCTTTCCTAATTATTTACTAAGTTGGGAGAAATCATATATGAAGGATCACAGTTACGGAGTAACTCAAGAAGTGCCTCTAGGTTCTGTTCTAGTACTACTGTTATTCCTCAACTTCCTAAATGATATGTCTGTTTTCTTCTGAATATTACCTCACTAAATGTTTGCTGATGACACTGCAATTACTGTATGCGGAAATAACAAGGAAGAATCATTAGAAAAAATTAAAACTTGATGCTTGATGTCAACGCAACAAACTCATGTTGAATGAATGGAAATATATTTTCAAGAAATCATTCATTCAGCAGTGAATCATACATAGTTGATGCATGTTCTGTATGTCCTGCAAGTTCTGCCCATTATTCAATCGAACAGTTGATAAAGTTAGTGACAACATATTAATTAATATAGATAACTATCATTCGCCAATTGAATTTTGTATTTCTTGTCCTCGAAAGACCTCCTTGACAATGTTTCGTGGTGTATTTCATCAGTTCAGACTTCCATTGTCTAATATAATATAAATTGATTTGAAATTCCTGAAAAAATATTAAAAAGATTAACCGAAAATAACAATTTTATTTGAACAAAAAAACTGAAATTACAAAGAAATAACATAAAACCAAACCACAACCAAAAAATGAAAATTGAAATATGATTGAAAGCTGAAAATAAAAAAATTATTATTGACAAAAAATGAAAAATAAAAATTAAAATATTTCAAACCAAGTTATGTCACGACGTTTCGATTGTTAGTATCCACAATCGTCTTCGGGGATAACTGGACTTATTCCTCCGAGATCCAACTGATTATAGGGCATTCGAGTGCTTTCACGTATCCCCTCTTCTCCCTTTGGCGGGAGTTGGTCGTTTTTCGTTTGATTAGAGGTTTCCATAAGTTACGTATTTCTACGCTAGCTTGACTAAATGCGTTGTTGGACAACATATACGCGGCTTCTTTGAATTTTTTCCTAAACCAGTGTTCCTCTTTGTGGATGATTTCAGCTTGAGCCCACTTGATATTATGTTGATTAGCCCAAACATGCTCTGCTATTTCGGATTTGCTGGTTTCTCCTCGCTGTGTGTGTTTCTTGTGCTCGGCAATGCCAACATTCAATGGCCTCTTAGTTTCACCGATGTATGAATCTCCGCACTCGCAGGGTATCCGGTAAATGCAATTCTTGGAATCGCAGTTCGCGTTTGGTGAGCTGGTTTTCGTGAGACTGCTACGGATAGTGTTCCCAGATCTGAAGCAGGTCCTGATGTTATACTTGGACCCAATCCTTCGTATCCTCTCCGATAATCCTCTGATGTAGGGAAGTACAAGTACTGCTTGTGGAGGCTTCTCTTCCTTGTGGAGCTCTTGCTGTCTTCTAGCTAAAGCCTGTTCTACCATCACTCTGGAGTAACTATTCCGTTAAAGGTCGTTTTTGATGATGCCTAATTCCCTTTCGAGACCTTCCTTTGTATTACAGAGCCCGAAGGCACGGTCTAGTAGAGTCTTGTCCAAATAAAATTGTTATTTTCAGTTAATCTTTTTAATATTTTTTCAGGAATTTCAAATCAATTTATATTATATTAGACAATGGAAGTCCGAACTGTCCGAACTATAAGCTATATCTGGAAGAAGTTAAGAACGAAATCATATATAATCCCAAATGGTTTCGTAATTATGCCTAAAATCACAAGCGCAATACTTCTTCGAAAGTTAAATCTGTAATAAATCTGAAATTATTGATAGCAAAAAATGAGCTTCGCCAACAACATGGATGTTATTCCATACATTCAATATAAACTAATTTGAGCATTATCGAATTTTATGAATAGACGCATTCAGGTTGATTCCTTGTATACCGACTTCAGCAAGGCTTTTGATTTGAAATTTGTTGTGGCACCGTATTTTCTTTTCTAAAAAAATGATTGTGATTTATATTGAAACGCATTTTTGAGAAATATCGGTATATTGTAAATTGAAACGTTTTTATGAGTCTACTTTGAACTGTAACATCTCAGCGAATACTTATTCAATCCAATCAAGCCAAGCGCAATTTGAATCAAAACACTTTTGCCAACGTAACACAAGTCGATTAAATCCGTCAGTACAGAAACGGAACGTTTTTGCCTGGTCCTGATTGGCAAAGTTGTCGAAGTGCTTGAGAAAAGATGATAGTCGGTTGACAAGAGGTCTGGACAATATGGTGGGTGAGGCAAAACTTCGTCGCTCAATTTGTTTAATTTTCGGACTGTTATTTGTGCGGAAGGGCTTTGTCGAGGAGCAAGATCGGACCCCTTCTCTTGTACAGTGCCGGTTGGTGGTGACGCAATTTTCGGTATATTTGGTCGATATTCTTTCTTAGAACTCTGCTGTGATGGTTTGGCCGGTTATAGAAAATTATAGTGAAGCACACCAGCCGCTGATCACCAAACAGTATTTTTTAAATCTGTTTTCTCTTTTGGGTGTCCAACCACTGTCTTGAACGTCTTCTGTTGTTGTAGAGGATCCACTCTTCATTAAACGTGACGATCCGTTCCAAAAAAGGATTGTTTTGGTTGCGCAAAAGTAAAGAAGAACAGACTTCGAAACCTAACAATTTGTGTAGATCGATCTAATCGTGGGGACCAACTTTTCGAACCTCTTGACCTTTCTAATACGTTTTAAACCATCAAAAACCGCATGGGAGCTGATGCCTAGTTCTTACTGTTCATTGGTGAAATCTAGAATTATAATTTTACCATTCATGAAAGATAATGTGCATGTATAGCAAGCACCAAACGTGATGGCGAATGATCGCGCAGGTATAGACTCTTCCAACTAAATTCCTATTGGATTAAGATAAGCTCCTTACCGGCAAAAGTCATACCTATAATTAGTTTTAATTAGGGTAGCAAATGGAATATGACTTCTTTGTAATTTCTTTTCATATTTTATTCAGTATTATAGGTATTGGTACAGTTCATTAAAATGTAATATAATGATACAACACAAATTATTCAGACAATGCCAAACGCCAACAGCATTGGAGGACAAGTAATGATACGCCTCTGTACATTTGTATGTCTTACAAGAGCTGTACTAGGGGTTACATCAAAAATGAGTTTGTGCGCATGGGGGTGGGCTCGCCATCACGTTTGGCGCTTGCTATACAGTTGTAGAATGGAATTATTGTTTACCTAACTTCCAGTACTTCTAGTTTTCTAGATTTCGATTCACATACTCGTTCTATGACATCGGATATAATTTTGAAGAATGATCATATCATATTCAATTATTTATCAGCATGGATAATACCGGTCCCTCTTATTTTTGTATGCTAAAGAATGCTACTAAAGAATTGTGGTAACTACTTTATATGCCATCGAAAATATAAAATCACAAAACAATTATTCGATCTAATTCAGCAAATAGATCGGTTTGTTGTTCATAAAAGGTATAACTTTGTGCATGAGCAAGTTAACTAATCTAATAATGAATGTTGTAAAATTGGAGATATAAATTGTGAAATGTAAACATCAAAATTTGTAAAGATGTAAAATTTAAAATGTATAAATGTAAAACAGTAATATCAAGAGACGCATAAGTATAAATTTTAAAATGTATAAATATAGATTGTTAATATCTGAAGATGCGAAAATATAAAAAGTTTTAAATGTTAAACTGAAATATGTCTATGAAGGTAAACATGTGAAATTGAATAAATATGAATGTGATGGAGCTTGCAGCAGCAAAGCCC
>NW_019295090.1:2851-20065 GCF_000500325.1 Leptinotarsa decemlineata
CTTAAGTTTCTATCTATGTAGACGCCCAAGTATTTGATTTCTCTCAGGGAATCTATTTTTATTGTTTTTCCTTGTTCGCCGACATCAAGAGTTTCAAATGGACAATCATTGGATAGATTGCAGCTAAAAGGAAGACAATTAGTTTTTTTCAGATCCACTTTAGTCATTTTTTGAGCAAGTGGAAATCTGTTTCTACGTTCATTTTCAAATCAAGTGTCTGCTTCATAGAATATCGCAGTATCGTCTGCGTATCCAATTATTTTCCCAACGCTGCCAGTACCGTACCTTGTGGGACTCCACATTCTATTTGTTTTCGATTGCTAATTGTAACTGCAATTCGCACAACTTGCATTCTATTTGAAAGTTAACTTTCAAAAAGCGTTTGTCAGTTCCCTCTGATACCATTATTTTCTAAAGTTTGTAGGAGTAGTTGATGATCGACAGTATCGAAAGCCTTCGTTAGGTCTATAAATAGACATAAATAAGGTTTTCCTTTCTCCAAGGATTTATATGTATCAATTCTGTATGTATCAAGATGGATCGATGTTACCTTCAACTACTTCTGAAGACTTCAATTCTCCGTGTTTTTCAATATCCGTCATATTTGCTCCTGATTCTGATACCAAAGAAGCAGAAGACCTTCTGCAACAGTGACCTGTACATTCCTTTGGCTCCGGGAGGTTCAGAAACTCAGCAATGGTAGAGGGCATTTTCCCAAACGTGTTTATACGTTGATGAGAAGGGCATAATGCAACGTATTTACTAAAATAGTCAATGTTTTTTTCAACAATGCAAAAGGAACGACCTATTTCCGGTTTTGTATTTGGAATTTGAATAATCAATGATTTATCCATTAATTTAATGTCTTTTATTAGAAAATGGCACAGCTCTTCACGCCGGCAGGCTCCATATATTCCGAAAATACTAAGAGTGTTTGATTTTTTGCGCCTATTACTTTAATTTTTCCACTTTGAAAATTGCTATTACCTTGAAATACTTGCTTAGTTTATCAACATTTTTGACTGGCGCACTCCAATTTATCATTGAAAACTTGCTGCACAAAGTTGACGAGTTCCATATTTTTGATTTCTCTTCTAGATAGGCTAAGAAGACGGTTTTGCTGAAATTTCCTTCGACGTTTTTGACTCTACACCAGCTGAGAAAATTGAAATATGCGATGTCATACTGCTGAGCCGATTTTTTTGGTAACAATTCAATTGAAGCTCTTTCTGCAGCCTCTTCAATAACGTCAGACACACACAACTTCCCAGTATTGTTTTTCATTGTGCAATGTATTAAACACCAGCAAGATCTTCAAATAAAACGCGTGAGCTGTAAACAATTCTGTTTGTTGTTAATCCGGTGATTCGGCGTCTTCTGACATTGCAACTCCACAGCAAATGCGATAATATGAAAATAGCTAACTGACAAAAAGTGTTTTTATAGAAATATTAAATGTATCTATATTATTATGAAAACAGGACAGTTGTACAAAAAACTGTGTATGATATTTGTGTTGAAAGTAAGTTTTATTTTGTTCGTGAAATTGCTCAACTCGCCACCCTCGTTACGCAAACTTTTTCATTCACAAAATAAAACCTTACTTTCAACACTCTTTTCATAAATAGCCATTGTAGGCTGAGAAGTTATTACCTCCACAAATGCCCCACCAGCTTTTCAACAGTGGAAACGAGAGTGGGTATAAAGAAAGAAGGAAGGAGTAAATTAATTTGCGAATATTTTATCGATGATTGTTATGGGAAAGAGAGTGTCGTTCAAAAATAAAGAAAGACAATAATTTTTTTAACAATAATAGAAGGTAAAGAAAAATTGTAACGAAGATTGTCAGTTCTAACTTCCGTGACCAATCTACAAAATTTGATTTATTCACAAGGAAAAATAAATGATATTAAAATGAAGGATTTTGTCACAATGATTTCTTCGTTGTCTAATTCAACTGATGAATTATCTACCCTCTAGTATGCATACCGTCGGTTTACAGTTGCTCAAAGGTAGCAAAGTTTTGAAATTTCAACACAATACACTAAACTAATATAATTGATACTAAGTGAAAGTAGATACTTTTCAGCTAGATGAAGTGGGTTACGCAGTAACGCTGACAGTTTTGGTAGTGTTATTTCTGTGATGCCAATACGTCCCGTTCAGACCAAAATGAACGATAAAAAGGAACAATATCACCTTCTTTGAGACATGAGGCTTACGATCATCCGCTTTTATGTCGCTACCAACAGTGGTGAGTCATCTAGGAGTCCAAGAAGTGGAGATTCGTCAACCGCTATTCTCAAAGTCGGGGAGATTTTGAGAGGAAATTGAACATGACAATTCTGAAAATCGATAGAAGGGAGAATAAACGGTCGACTTCAATTGAGCGACAGGAACTGGAACAGATCATCGTTTGATATGATTTTACAGAGCTGACAGTTTTTACAATTGTGGAATAATATTCATGTTGTATTTTATTCTATTTTGTGAACAACTCAAGTAGGACTTTGTTACCGATAATGTAATTCTGACAGAACATAAAGCGCCAGAAATTACCGAACGATAGATGACTTCATATCTAGGAATAAGGACAATAGAAAACACGTGGCTGGAATTTTCTTTGACCTAACTAATGACTTCCAAACTGTATAATATTGATATTAGAGGAAATATTCTTGACTGGATCATTTCATTCCTAACAAAAAGATAATTCTCTGTAAAATTAGATGGTGTTCAGTCAGATAGAATTTTGAACCTGTTGTTTCATATGGTTCAATACTTAAGCCCCTGCTTTTTGTTATTTATGTTAAAGACATATGTAACTTCGTGTCTCCCTCTAAGGCCATTTTCTATGCAGATGGCACAACTTCAATATATAACGATCAATCATCATCTACCATGCCACAAGTAATGGAAGAAGTTGAAAATAAAGCCAACACCTGGTTTCTAGCATATAAATTGAAGTATAATAGTGACAAAACTCAATATCTTGAGTTCACCACTGTAGGTTCAGCTAACAAAAGTGTAAAATTACTTGGCATTCACTTGGTACTTTATCTTGGCACCAACATACAGATCTCGCAAATAAACTATCTAGTGCAATATATATCCTTCGTCAACTGCAAGACATCACAAGCGGAGATATTCAAAAAATATCGAATTTTGCATTATTCCACTCACACATCAGCTACGGGGTTGTTCTTTGGGGTAACTCTCCTGGTTCGATGAGAATTTTCAAACTACAGACAAAAACTGTAAGAATACTGGCAAGTGCAGGTTTCTGGGAGCACTGTAGACCATTATTCAAAAAATTACGTATCATGCCGTTGCCAACATTATATATTTATCAGACACTACTATAAATCAGAAAAAAAGCTCAGTAGCTAGATAAACAGTCTGACATACACCAACACTTCACGAGAAATTTGGACGAGGTAAGAACATGCCGTTATCGTGTGACCAAATGAAAAATGAATTCTGTAGATTAAAATCTTTTCAACTCTCTGCCAAATAACTTTAAAGAGCTTAGTATCACTAAATTCAAAAGAGCAATCAAGGAAATGCTACCCAACCAATGTTTTTACTCAGTCTCGGAATACTACGATCATTTTAGGATAGTTCACGTCAGCCATGTCTACTCGAGATGAAACATTCTCACCGGTATTGATTGTACTGCGGTGATTTGTAAATACCCCTATTTTTATAGGTGAATATTTATTTGTTTGTATATGTACGTAGGCAACCCCTGCGTTGCTTAATATTTTTACAATTTACTTCTTTATTTTATATGTTCATTCGAGACTGTTTAAACACCTGACTTGCTATGTAAATACGTTACATAACGTAGTTAATAAACTATTCTTGTCTATTCTGGTTATGTTGGAGTAGCGCAAGGTTCAATTATGGGGCCATTGCTTTTATTATGCTATGCTATCAGACAATTAAGATTGGTATTCAACAGAAAACAGCTCCTAAATGTTTATTTCGCCCTTATATACTGTCACATCTCATATAATATCGCTGTGTGGGGTTGCTCCTCCAAGTTTCATAGAATTTTTGTGTCCCAGAAAAGGGTTATACGACTAATATTCAAATTGAAGTGCCGAGAGTCCTGCAAAAAAACTTTTGTTGAGAATGCAATTATGTGTGTACCATGTATATATATATTTACAAGTGCATACTAGTATTCAAGGAATATTCACACGATCACCACCGAAACTCTGAAATTCATTCGTACCCAACGAGACATGGTAAGTTGATGAGGCTTCAAAAACACTCTAAATTGTTTTTTGAAAAGTGTCCATCTTTCGCAGGTGCAAAATTTTTCAATAATCTTCCTGTAAATATAAGGAATGAAAAAAAAATTGATATTTTCAAAGTCAAACTGAAAGAGTTCTTGATTAACGGTTTCTTTTACAGTACAGCAGAATATTTTAGTCAATATGAGGAGTGATAATATAAGAGTTGATAAAGAAATATGCTTTGTGAAATATTCTATCTGTATGTTTGTATGTCATATATATGTAAATGTGTGTTTGTGCATATATGTATGTATTTTATTTTCCATGTGACGTATCCTATATCATTTTGTGATCTTGAAGGATTTAATAAACATTATTATTATTATTATGCTTCATCCACTCTCGTTAATATACTTTTCAATGTATTATCAATGACGGAATCAAAAATTTCAATTCATTTCCTAATTTCTCCAGATCATTTCGGTATTCTTCACGTGATCAACGAAAGACATTTAATGGAATCACTTTGTTTTAATTACCCCGATTTCGAATAAACACATGCTGAGAGCCAGAAAGTGTTGGTCTAAGGTAAGTAGTACACGCAGTACTGGCTTTCGAACAGTACCAATTAGCGACCACCCATGTTGAAATGGCCAATAGGCGTCGGTGATAGGCGAAGGTGAACCGTTTTCGAAGATCGTATCAGTGGTGTAACCATTCAAGATTATAGAGAAACGGTGTCGATAGAGGAAAGTTATGGGCGGGCCCACATTTTGGCAATTTAAGGGTCATTTCGGACATTACAGAATCACTTCCATTATACGAGGTTGTATTGAGAACAATTCTCACCCTACTACAGAAGAATTTTTTTAATTTGCAACGACTTTAGACCAAAACAACATCTTGCTCTTGCTATCACTTCCTCGACAGGAAGAAATTACCACCTTTCAGGATGTTTTTCAGTTGATGAGAAAATATTCAATAGTCAGACGGGGCTAGATCTTGTGAATGAGGAGGGTGTTCAAGTAAATCGAACCCTGAATCACGAATTGCCTGAATGGCAATATGTTATTTTCGTGCCACAAAAACAAAACACTTTCGGACAACGTTATTTGTCTTCTCTACATGATTTTTTGTCGTAGACTGGTCGTTTTTTTTTAGGAAAATCAATCGTATTCCCTGACAATCACAAAAAACTTCCGAAAACTTCTCCAGTAAATTTTTGAACTTGCAGTTTTTTACGCCTTNGACAGAAGAATGAAGACAACCAGTAATCTGTTATCATGTGACGGTCCCTTCTACCTTGATACCTACCTTTCATCACTTTCAGATCCAGATGACTGTGTAAGAAGTATAACTTTACTCCCAAATTCAATTATGGAATTTCAAAGCTTTCCAACATCTTATGATTTGGTGCATTATAGTTTCATGGAAAATATTGTACCACCAACACAAAACTACTCCATGCTTCACAGCTCAGCGAATTCCTTACAGGTGTATTCAAACCAACCTCTTTCCTAGTCCAATGCTTTGACGAATTGCTCCATCTTACCTAATTTGATAAGTTGTGGCGGAAGTATGATCTTTCCCCCACTTAACATTGGTTCATTTATTATATTGGCTCAACCAACAGTTGGTGATTTTCTGTAGGGTCACACATATTGTCCTTCGCTCTAATTCCCCAGATCACTTATCCCCGCTTTCCATTTTCCGCTTCACTGGTTCCGTGGGAGATGACCGTTTGGCGGGAGTTGGCCCTTTTTCGCTTGATGATGGGTTTCGATAAGTAAACACATATATGTGACACTATCCGTAGCAGCAACATTGTCAATCACATTCAAACATATATACATTTTGCTGGACCATTGAAAATGAGACAATTATCAAATCAAAGTAAACCAGCAATTAACGTTCATTTCAATCAATATATTGCTGAATCAACTCAATACTTCGATACTACTTTGAGTTTTGTTGAAAAGGCGATTGGTATTGATGCAAATTTATTTCCATTATGCACTATAACACATTTTAAACTATTTTTGCAGCTATCGATGAAGTGCTGCTAATCAGTAGATTCACGTTCCTTTGAACCCATGTCTAGGAGTGAATTAAAATTATTATTACAGTAAACGAGTTCTTCATTTCAAGTGAAATATGGACCGTATTACTAAGGTCCGCGATCACAATGTGTCACAGAAAGAAGCGAGTGCCTAGACAAGCGAGAGAGTATTAGTTAGGAACCTTTTAGGTTTGTTCTGGTTCTACGGAATTCAGGTTCTAGGACGCTAGGATCATGCGCAGTTGATATAGAGCGTTCTGGTTTATTCAGGATAATTTCGGACTGATGAATCCTCTGTTCTGGTTTCGACTGCGAAATGATCCTAAACTGTTTTGAACCGTCTCGAATCGTTCTTGCTCTCGAAGCTGAACTGTTGAGAACTGTTCTCGTTGCTCATGCGCATTCGTGTGGAAATTTGTTTGGGCTATTTGCTAGGATGTTTTTTTATTTAATTGATACAAATAATTGATGATTGAGGATAGCTAACATTTGGACTGACTATAAGGATATGCTACATAATAAAATGGACACGATCAATAGTATTTTCTCATCTTCATCTCTTCATATAACGATAGGTGGCAGAGTGGCCTCCTCCAAATGCGTTATGTTTCAAACGAGTGTCCGAGACTATTTCGGACTGTTTCAGATTTTTCGTTTAAACGCATCATGTCTTGCGCAGTTTCCAAACAGTTTCGGATGTTAAAACCAGAACAAACCTATTTAGTTCTAGTAAACAACTCAATCATAGACATTAACGCTATCTCTTAGCAACAAGAGGAAATTCACAATTATTTATGTTGAAACAAACAGTAGAATCTTCCACGCGCTTCGAGCCAAGACTAGAACCTTTCTTATTGATATTAAATGAGTGCGTCGGCGCGATGTGAGTCTGTTGAGTCGAGTAATCGAAGCGATACGGTCGAAGAAGGATTCTAGTTGTACTGCGAAGTAGTGATTGTGTTGTCTGGTGGTTTTGAAGGTATTTGATTGTATGGTGCGCGTACTTTTTCTTTCGTATAACTCAATGTTTCTATGAAACTAGTTGATGCAAGAAGGTTTTTTCTTCCAGTTCGTATCTGAAGGTAACTTCAATGCATGATCTGCAAATCTTCATAGAGAGTTTGTTTCGAAGTTAATTACTCTTTTTCTTCTTCTGGAAGTTCTGCCCTAAAAATTATTCTATTGGGGATCCACATGAACTATACTCGGGGAAATAGATGATAAAAGAGATATCCAAAAATACCAAAAAATTCTCACATCTTTCGAAAATTTGTCTCAGTGTTTTCCAAATTCCAAACACCCCCATGCTGGAAGTTGACTCAACTTTTTTCTTTTTGCGTATACTGTCCAGAATAAGCGATACGCCTACTAACCTTTTCAAAGCTGGTATTTCCTGATAAAGCGACCGTTTTCATTTCGGGGTCATTGTCTACGAGAAAGCAAAAATGCCATCCCCATCTCAATGCCTCCGTCGTGATGGAAAGTTGTCGGGGTGCATAATTTCGTCGGATATCGTACCAGGAATGATGAATTGTCCTTGTGATGTTGTCACCTCTGCGATAGCGGCGGGTTTATCGCACTTTCATTGCCGGCGAGTAGACTGTTGACAATGCTCGATAATAAAACACGTTCCCGCTGGACGTCATTTCAGAGACCGTGTAGGGTTTCAATGCATACAAGAAGCATGTGTGTATAATCGCAGGAGATAGTCGACTCCATTCCGGCCAAACGGCTTCGTGATTTGGATTTGGAGGATGTTATGTACATGGGCCCGAAGGGACTATTAATGTTATTAGCTTGTTCCAAAAATACTACATAGCGGTTTCCGTCAGGGGAGTCAAAACTTTTTTGTCATTTGTTAAGTTTTTCTCAAAACTTTGACCATCAAGGTTATTTGTTGTACAAAAAATAAGAGCTTTATAGAGCTCTTGAAATGGCAGAATACTAGTTTACGAGCAGGGCTTCAATGCGTACAAAAAGAATGTGTGTATGATTGCAGGAGACAGTAAGACTCTATACCGGTACTCTATGCGGTTGCTGTATTTCTTGATATTGAAGGAGCATTTGACAATGCACTACCTAAATCTATAGGATTGTCTCTGGCTAGGAAGGGTATAGAATCGACCTTAACTGGCTGGATCTATGCGATGCTAGTAAACAGAACTGCAACTACGACTCTTCAAGGCGAAGCTATCAGGTTCAGGGTCACCAAGGGCTACCCTCAAGGTGGGGGTACTATCTTCCCTTCAATGGTCGCTCCTGGTGGATAGTCTGCTTGATGCCCTCGACAGAAGAAAAGTTGATTTGCAGGCTTATACAGATGACCTTGTCATCCTGTCAAGGTCCACGTCGGGAAGGGTAGCTTGTAATATCCTCCAAAGCGCGTTTGACGTTGTTCACAGTTGGTGCCTGAGGGAGCAGATGTCTGTCAACCCCAGCAGAACTTTGTTAATCCCCTTCACCAAGATAAGGAAATTGGACGATCTAACTCCACTTCCCCTCAATGGTGTGGTCATTCCATTTGGAACGGAGTTGAAATATGTTGGCATTGTCCTTGATAAAAGACTCACCTGGAACGCTGACCTGGAAAAAGTTTTACACAAAGCCAGACTGTCTTTAAGGACATGTCGAAGGATTTGTGGTGAAACTTGGGGTTTAGGTCCCAAACAAATCCATTGGATTAATGTGATGATTGTCAGACCAATGATCACGTATGGTGCAATTGCTTGGTAGCCGAAGGCTTTACAGAAAACGGCCCAAGCGAAGCTCTCTGGCTATCAGGGGTGCCCTCAGTACCACACCGTCAGCGGCCATGGAGATCTTTCTAGATCTACCTCCTCTCCACATTTTTGTGGAAAGAGAGGCTAGATGGATTACATACAGACTTGTGCACATTGTCAATTGCACAAATTGAGTTAATGCAGAGTGCAACAGACTGTTGGTTGACATTGGAAGTCACAGCATTTTGTAAATGACCTCTGACTTTATGCCTCCAACTGTCAACTACGAACTGCCTTATAAAGTACTATTCCCGAGTAGAGAGGACTGGATCCTGCGAAAGAAGAAAATATTAAGAGCAGATAGTTGTTGGTTCACAGATGGATCACAAACACCTAGGTACCGGTTCTGGTGCAGGTGTTTTCAGTCGCAGACCCAGGACAGCGTTATCTACCTGCCTAGAAACTTATGCGACTGTATTTCAAGCGGAAATTTACTCTATTGAATTGTGTGCGGAGAGATTTGAAAAACCCAAGCTCACTCACAAGTCAATAAAAATATTCTCGGACAGTCAAGCGGCGTTGGAAGCTCTTGGCTCCCACCGAGCAACGTCTAAATTGATAGCAAACTGCCAAAAAAGACTCTCCTCGATAGGAAGACTAAACAGATTGTATCTGGTCTGGATTCCTGGCCTGGAAGGCAATGAAGCTGCTGACTCTCTTGCAAAGGAGGTTGCTGCAAGCGGCTTCATTGGATCAGAACCTGTCATTGGCATCGCTTTGGGCTTTGCCAAACAAACACTCAACACCTGGATGGCAAGAAGGTTTATGGACTTCTGGCAGAATCTTTCTGGATTGGCTCACTCCGAACCATTTATTCACCCTTCGAAGCTTGATTCCAAACAGTTGTTGAACTACAGTAGGGATGAACTACAATGTCTAACAGGCCTTCTTAGAGCTCACTGTCGTTTGAATCATCACATGCAGAGACTTGGACTGTCAGAAGACAGTGTGTGTCGCCTCTGTCTGGAAAATGATGGAACTGCAGAGCATATACTTTGTGCCTGCCCCGCTGGGGACCGAATCAGGTTCTTTGAGTTTGGCAGATCCGTACTCTCACCATCTGACCTGAAAGACCACTCACCACACAAACTAATCGGCTTCGTTAAGAAGCTGGGTTTATTTGGCCGACTGTGAATAGGTGTGAGCCACAATAAACCCTTATGGGCTGCGGTGGAGGGTCGAATAGACCTACTCACTTTAGACCTACCTACCTACCTATACCGGCAAAATGAGTTCATGATTTAGATTCTAAGCCTGTTCTGTACATGTGCTCAAATGGGCTACGAGGCATATATGTTGTCATTTCATGGATAGCGGCGAGTTCATCATCTTCTCATTGTCGACGGGTAGACTGTTGACAGACAGTGTTTGATAATTGAACACGATGCCGTTGAAAGTCACTTCAGAGAACTTGTTGGGTTGTGAAGCATATAAGAATATGTGTGTATAATCGCAGGAGATAGTCGACTGCATCCTGTCAAAATAAGTTCGTATTTTGAATTTATGTCTGTTATGTACATGGGCTCAAATGGGCTATGACGCTCATATGTTGTCATTTCTTGGATAGCGGTGAGTTCATCATCTTCTCATTGTCGACTAGGAGACTGTTGACAGACAATGTTTGATACTGGAATACGATACCGTTGAATGACACTTCAGAGAACTTGTTGGGTTGTGAAGCATATAAGAATATGTGTGTATATTCGCAGGAGATAGTCAACTTCTTCCCGTCAAAATAGGTTAGTGATTTGAATGTTACGTCTGTTATGTACATGGGCTCGAATGGGCTATGAAGTTTATATGTTGTCACTTATAATACGTTCATTGCCAGCTAGTAGGTAGAGTAGGTAAAATAGGCTTGACGACATTTCCGAGAATGTGTCGGGCTTTGATGCACACAGGAAGTGTGTGTATATAAACGCAGGACTTCATCGTGATTTGGATTTTCAGTTCGTCCTGTACATGGGCTTGAAAGGGGTATAAGGTTATTCTCTCATATCAGAATAACATCACGTTACACCAAGGAGGCTTCGTGAGGAGGTGAATCAAACTGAAACCTCAAATCTAACCCTGCTCAATCATATCTGATGGAATGAATCCTTACTGATTCATTGAAAAGTATACATTGAATGTTTGCAATGGAATTTTGTACATGGGCTCAAATGGGCTATGAAGCTTAGGTTTCACTTCCGCGAAAGTAACAGGTTTATCGTACTTCAATTGCTGCTGAGTAAACTGTTGACAATGCTTGATAATGAAATACAACCCCTTTGGATGATTCTTAGGAGTACTTTTGGGGCTGCAGTATATACCAGAAGCATGAGTGTATAATTCCAGTAGATTGCCGACTCCGTTTAAACTGAATATGTTTGTACATGGGCTATGAAGCGTATATGTTGTTACTTTGACGATATCGGCGGGTTCATTGTCTTTCATTGCCGGAGAGTGAACTATTGATAATACTAGTTGAAGATCGTCCCTTTCATTTCAATTAAACGGGCTTGAAATCTTGATTCTAAAATCTGTGTACATGGGCTCAAAAGGGATATGAGGTTCATATGTTGTCACTTCGGTGATAGTGGCAGGTTTATCGTTCTTCCATTGCCGGCGAGTGAACTGTTGACAATGCTTGATAATGAAACACGATTCCTTTGGACTTCATTTCAGAGAACTTGTAGGACTGTTATGCGTACAAGAAGCATGTGTGTATAATAGCGGGATTTCAACAGAATATATTTAAAATTTGGGTGTGGAAAACCTGTTTTACATTGGCTCAAATGGGCTACGACGATTATATATTGTCACTTTCGCTATAGCGGTGGTTTTATCGTACTTTCATTGTTTGTGAGCAGAACATTGTCGACTTCATTTCGAAAAACAGGTTTGATATTTGAATTTGAAATCTATGTTTTACATGGCTTCAAGTAACACTTCATTTTAAGATTTTCACTAGACAGTTCACAAAACAGCAACATGTGATTCGCAATAGCTTCATCAAGCGTTTCCATACGTTTGAGAAATGGTCCACTTTTCTAAGACGGACCAGCTTGGTGAATTTTCTGTAGTGCTCGTCCTCAGAAAAATGAAAACAATAACATTTTACGTGTTTTACGTTGAATCCAGTCTAAAAACAACGAGTCATTATACTAGCGAATATGTTGAGTGAAATAACCGCAGAAGTTCTGCTTCATTATTTGTTTCTGTAGCACCGTGCATCTCTGCGAACGACTTGTATTTTTAATTGCAATTACTTTTTTCTCGCAGGCTGCCGTTTGTATCATCTCTTTGAACTTCATCCTGTAATTTCCGTACACGAACGATATGAGACAGAATGGAGTTTCTACGGGAACTATTTGTAGAACGGACGGCAACAATTCAACTAAACTAGAAAGAGAATAAACTTCAAAAGCGCCGCTCTTAACGAAAATAATGAAAATGGAAAATATTCGCATGCCAGATAAAACTTCAAAGTCCAGGACGTTATTGGTCAACGATTGAACGGGAGTTTTGAACGGAGTTTTCAGTGATAGTGGATGATGGTTATGTTGGTTCAGAGATAGTGATGGAATGGACGGGCGATTTGGAGAGGAATATTTGGAAATATAAACTAGTCACTGAATGCTTGGGCGTTAGTTTGCGGTTTTATGTGTGATATGATAAACTATGAATAATAGCGGATGCTGTCAGTTTTTTTGGTTTAACAGCAAACAGAACATCACATTGTTTTTTGTAGACTATTCAGTAGTTGTATTGCTGAAAATGAATCTTCCATTTTCACTAATATTACCTGGGCTATAAGTTTGTGAGTCATTGTCCTAAGAGTGACACTACTTTTGTTATTTTCAAAACAATCAATAAAAAAAATTCACCACTGCTTCTTGATGGGAAAAATACTGTTCAAGCGAAGCATTGGCCCGAAAACTGTTATAACGACTCTGCTCCATCAGAAACAAAAACTAAATGTTGGTTTGCTGACGACTTCAAACGTGGTCGTAGAGACATCGATGATGCAGAACGCAGTGAGATATTCGAAGTGTACTATGACGATGTAATAATAAATATTCGATAAAACGTTTCATGTCAAAATGACCACCATCAGTTTTTTAATATAGACCTGTTCTTTTTATTACAGATATTGATGTAGCGATAAATTCACAATTCAAGGGTATATCACATTTGATATTTTTATGGCGTTTCATTTGAAATAACCATCATCAACAGTGACAACAGTTACTGTTGATGGTGGTTACCATCACTGCTGTGGTTACACAACACCATATTTAACAATCAACATACATATTCCTTGCTAAAAGACGATTGTCATTTGATTTTGCATAACTAAATATCATATCAGCCCATTCATCATTTGAATACATCTTCGATATGTTCATAAACATCTGACAGTTCTCAACAGATATCAACAACGCATTCATTTTTCCTGCCATAGAAACCAAACGAAGCCTACGCGTTTGAGATGGTAAATGAATTGAGATGCTATTTGATCATATAAAATCATTCAACAATCGAATTTTGACCATAAACTGAGATTTTCGTTACTTCCGGGATTGAGAATTATAAAAATATTACGAATTATAATTGATTAGGGAGAAATGAGCCAGTGGCGTCGTAGATGGTAACTTGATTGATATTCATGGCAATAAACCAATGTACGCCACTGTTTTTGCTGAATCTAATATCATTTGAAATAACCAGATTTGTGTCATGAGTTACTACAACCCTGTGGGGTTTGACAGGTGATTAAATCAAAATTAAATAATTTGTATCCCTTATTTTGATATACATTAGGTTTTTACTTCGATTCAAAAATGTTTCGGAATGAAAATTATGAAAATACATCTCTGAAGAGAATCTCTCATGAGATTGCACTGAAAATGAAGAACTATTTCCTTCCAATGTTTGATGTAGGTTATTCTGTAAGTATGAGGCTTGCCGCGGATAATAAATAGGTAATCGTGTATTTGTATAGAAGCATGTGAATAAAAGCTTCTTTTCATACACGTCTTTTCAATTCAATGGAAATGGAGAGAACTTGGAGAGAAACAGTAGCGTACAATAACTTTTACCATAAATATCAATTAGCTACCCTTTTGCCACGCCACTGGAATTGGTATACTCAATCTGATTTCATGAAAAAAAGCCACTTGTTACCGCTAACAAACAAACCTCGAATGGTATTTTGTTAGGTTCTTTTGAAAAAAAACCGTTCCAATGAATATATGTGTGGACATGCTTCGTTTCTGAGATACAGGGCCTTGATTTTCGGAAAAAATGGTTTTTATAATATATAAATATCTTAGAACCGATTTGAACAAAATTTGGTACAGTTATTGGTACATTTAGTCCTAACTAGGTTAGAATCAATGGGACCACTGGCATTTCTTTTTTCTAGATCAAGCAACTGAAATATACAACTCTTTGATATCTTGTGCTTCCTCTATTTCCAATCCAGTTTTTTAGAAAACGATAATTTTCTCAAACTTGGTGCTTACTTTTTCATTTCTTTCATTTCGAGCTAGTAATTGAATTCGACTTGATCGGTTCAGAGGCGCTTTGGAAGACAACCGAGATGAAATCTGTACCGCCAATTTCGTCAAAATTTCCAGTGATCTTTCTCATCGAAACATCCTGTGGAAGGTACACCAAAAATAACATTATGAAGAAAAAATGCTGGGTAACGTGCAAAACAACCACCAATGATAGTATAAGAGTGGGTACAAATTCCAACACTGTAGTTTCAGCGGCAAGAATAATTAGAGCACCTTGATTTTTACCTCATCGCAGTAGTCGAAACGTCAGGCAATAAACCCTACATCACAGCCGGAATACCTGGAAAAAGGCTTTGACACAGTCATCTTCGGCCGTTAAAATTCACACTCTTGAATATTTTATTTTCAAGAACATATCCTTTTTATTAACACGAAAACGATTGAGAAATTTTGATTTATATCTGATCTGATTACTGTTTTATTAACTAGTACGGCCATTTTCTCCACAAGCACAATCTCAGTCTTCTATAAGTTTCAACAAACTGAGCCCTCTTCATCAGGTAAATCCTTCATAACTCGTACTCAAACAACCCCGTCTATTCCCCACGGGCCAGGAGAAACTTTCAACCACACGCACCAATTCATTTCCCGAAAATCCAGAAAAAATAGCCTCGGTAAATAAAACCGAACTTCCAAAGCAAATAGTAAACTTTAAAACTTTGTTACAGATAAACGAGAGCTACCTGAAGCACTTACCGGCCATGGAGCAGAAAGGCAAAATGGTGCCCTCTAGCGGTCGAAGACTGCCCCTCATTACTCTATCAGGCGTGGAAGTCGAGATGGACGAGAGGATCTTCCACGGGGGCAAGGCGAGATTTTCATGCGTTGCTAGTGTTTTTGAATTGTACAACAAGGAGAAGGAATTCACGATTGAAGAGGACAGGCCAAGACCTAGGCCTTCTTCGGTACTGGGGAACAGGGACGCATCGGCAGGTGAGTGAGTCTATGGAGTTGATATCGGTGTTTCAAATTTGAAAGAATTCATCAATCGATATTCTTGAAACTGAAACAACATGAAGTACAACAGGTCTTCACACTTGCCGAAAAAAAATCATGAAATATAATATAATTCGTTAGTTACATGAGGTCATTCCATTTGGAACGGAGGTGAAATATCTTGGCATTATCCTTGAAAAAAAACTCACCTGAAACGCTCACTTAGAAAAAGTTCCACACAAATCCAGACTGTCCCTCTGGACATGTCGAAGGATTTGTGGTACAACTTGGGGTTCAGGTCCCAAACAAATCCATTGGGTATATGTGATGATTGTCGGACCAATGATCACTTATGAAGCAATTGACTGGTGGCCGAAGGGTTTACAGAAAACACCTCAGGCGAAGCTCTACGACAGGCTTGTCTGGTTGTCTGTGGTGTCATCATTACCGCACCGTCGGCGTCCATGGATATCCTTCTAGATCTATCTCCTCTCCACATTTTCTTGAAGAGAGAGTCTAAATGGACTGCATATAGACTTGCGTACATCGCCAATTGCACAAATCAATGATGCAGAGTACACTAGACTGGTGTTTGATACTGAAAGTCAGAGCATTCTGGGAATGACCCCTGACATTACGTCAACTACGAACTACGTTATACAGTACTTTTCCCGAGTAGAGAATAGTGGATCCTCCAGGGGAAGAAAATATTAGGAAGAGATAGTTGTTGGTTCACAGATGAATCAAAAACACCTTCAGGCCCTGGTGCAGGTGTTTTCAGTTAGAGACCCAAGAGAGATATCANATCTCCACAAACTTTATTTTGAGAAATATATAACGACATGTTTCGCTAACACAGTTGCTTCTTCAACAGTGATTTGGATCGCAGTGATTCGAAACATGTCGTGATACATGATCAATTACAAGTAATTAGATTTCGTGATACTTCATTCCATTTAATGGAAAGTTATTTGCAAAATAGAAATCAACCAGTTGAAATTAATGATATATACAGTGATGAAACATATTTATTCATGGTATTCCTCAAGGTTCTGTTTTGGGTCCGATATTGTTCAATATTTACATGAATGATTTATTTTATATGCAAACTGAAGTGAAAATTCATTCAAACTTTTACAGATGATATGGTGATTTCATATACCGCTAATAGCTGGTGTAATTTAAAAGTAAGTGTGGAAGCAGATTTCAAAAATATCAAGAAATGGTTTGATAGTAATTCATTAACGATAAATTTTGAAAAAACCAAATATTTGACTTTCAGTTCTTACCAAAATTTTTCGCCAAAATCAGGTATACTCAAAGTTAGTGAGACTGACTGTATCAAGTACTTTGGCATAATGA
Source organism: Leptinotarsa decemlineata (assembly GCF_000500325.1). NCBI lineage: Eukaryota > Metazoa > Arthropoda > Insecta > Coleoptera > Chrysomelidae > Leptinotarsa > Leptinotarsa decemlineata. The sequence continues at coordinate 19,800 of NW_019295090.1, forward strand.
TTGACAAACAGTTGGGATGGAATCATCAAATCAATTATTTGCTGGAAAATTCAAGGCTCCTCCTGCCAAAATTTAAACATTTAAAAAAGTTTTTGAGTATACATCATTTAAATTTATTTTATTTCGCTCTGGTTCAATCTCAACTACATTATGGAATATTATTACTTGACTAAACTTGAAGTTATTCAAAAATATTTTCTAAAAATGATCTATAATGAAAAATATGATTTTTCAAGTGAAAACTTTTTAAAATTAGTAAAAAAATG
>NW_019295091.1:0-12476 GCF_000500325.1 Leptinotarsa decemlineata
TATTATTAAAAAACTGATTATTTTTGAAAACTTTGCCACCCTGTATCTCAAAAGTTAAGGCGTTTAGGACATACGTCCATAGGAAGTATTTTTCTTAAAATGGGTCTAAGAATTACCTCCTTGAATATTAGCATGTGTTTAAGGAACACCCTGGATAAGTGGATCATTATTTACAGCTAGACAATAAATTTGGTAGAAGCGACAGTGACTTCAATGAGTCAGGGAGTCGATTATACAGCCGAGATATATTATATGAAAAATAGCATCGAAATAATGAAAGGTTTTTCCTTTCGTGTTATACAATGTTTATATGAAAATAGTTATTTCGAGGGGACTATTTCTTTCAGTTTGTTTCTGAAAGTTACTTCTTTGCAAAACCTTTCTTTCCCAAAAATCAAAATACACTTTACAGTCTGTAGATTTGCATTTGATACCCAAGAATACATAAACGCGAAGATAAAATTGAGTTTTAAAAAGAAAAGATACACAAGATAATCATTACAACACATGCAATAAACTGAAAAAATACAGCATTCTATGAGCTGATAAAGCGGCTTAAGATGCAACTTCCCTCAAATTAGTCAACCGTGTCTTCGTAAATGAAGATCAAATCAGTTATGTGAAAACTATACAAAGAAGAACAGTGGAGTACTTACCTAAATCCTATTCTTCTACCATCAACAAATTAAAATCAAATCATGGTTTATTTTCTTCACACTTAGCCAAAATTGGCATTACTAATTCTGATAAATGTTAAAGTGTATCACTTGGAAATTTGAATCTCATTGTTTTCAAATGTGCAAATAATTCAAGAAACACATCGGAGCTTCTCACAGAGTTAATTTCACATCCAATTGCCCATTGGTATCGAAAGTTTGCAAAAAACCAACAACAACAGTATTCTGTGCGATGGACATAGTCGATACTTGACGGAAATCCATGACAGTGTATTTTAGGACTTCATTTTAGGAGTTTCACCATACAAAGTTTATAAAACCACATCACAATACAAACTAAATTCTATTTATCTACTGTTACTAATTCAAATTGAAAGTTCCTAGCTGAAAAATCCATATACGAATACAAATATATAGATGATATCCAAGTTTTACTGGTTCATATAAACACCTGGGAGAGTTCGACATTCCCATTCATTCGTTGATTAAATTCCCACTGAGATGGGAGTGAATAGGTCATTAAATTTTCAAAGCCAGTATCACTAAAATTATTTTGATAAGCATAAATTGGAACCTCTGGGGTGAAATTACCCACGCCNCAAGTTTTACTGGTTCATATAAACACCTGGGAGAGTTCGACATTCCCATTCATTCGTTGATTAAATTCCCACTGAGATGGGAGTGAATAGGTCATTAAATTTTCAAAGCCAGTATCACTAAAATTATTTTGATAAGCATAAATTGGAACCTCTGGGGTGAAATTTCCCACGCCAGAACGAAAATACTGTCCCTTGACGCGCGTTTCCCTAACTAAGGAAGCTAGAAAAGGAGATGACTAATTCCTACAGTCGACTTGATGTTTCTATATATGCATCTAGACGAAAAATTAACTTACATAATGAGCGTCATTTAATTATTGTTTCTATGTAATCAATACCTGAACTTCACATGTTTATTACTTGCAATAACACTTTTCTACTTCCGATTTCTAAACTCTAGGAGACTAATAAAAATTTGTTTGTCAACAATTCAGCAATTACAGGCATTCCTCACTTAATTTCTATGGCATGTTGAGTGACATTAGAGTTTTCTGGTCTAAGAAACCGAATATGTGGGGGAAGTTTTTAATAACGAGCTATTATAATCCGTAAATTGATGGATCTAGCCGTTACTACGTGGAAGGAGATCATCATGAAAAATGGAAAGTAAAACTTTTTATGTTTTTTACCACTTTTATTACAATACAATTAGCTTGTATTGGTTTGAAAATGTCCACGTAGGACGAAACTGCAGTAACGTTAGCTACAAATAAAAGTGGAAAAAAAACATAGAAAGATACATTTCTCATTTTTCATGATGATCTTCTACAGAGTAGTAATGGCTACATCCATTAGGTTCTTGAAAGGAGCAAGTACAGCTAGACAAGCAACATACTACTTCAAACTAAATTAAGTATCAACAAGCATCCCAGAACTTAAGATTTAACCAAGAGTGCATGAGAAGAAATCAGGACAAAAAAAATTAATTGTATTAGTTTGAAAATGTCCATATAGGACGAAACTGCAGCAACGTTAGAGCGCCCATAAACGAGCCACATTTTGCGGTCGGATCGACCACACAATTGCCGTCGCGTTTCAGCGAACTCAAGCCGCCCATAAAAAATACTGTACTACACGTACACGGACGTTCACAAAAGTCAAAACAGGCGTCTGCTGTCAACTTGCTGCTGATCTTCGCCGAGATATCATCGCGGCATCCGCCGTACACGAACCACAAACTTGCAGTCGTACCCAACCGCGTACACCGTCGTGTACTTTTTCTCTTAGAGCGCCCGTACACACCTCTCAAATTCTCTATTCGCATAAGAATATACTAGACGAAATGCTTTTGGTAAGACAGTAATGAAATCTACCGACTTATGTGAGAAACACTGCCACAAATGTAAATTACTCGAATAAATTTCGCTAGAATTTAATACCGTACTAGCTGTTTACCATAACAGCACTCCTATTGAGGGTTCTCTTAGTTGACTTATGAATAAAATTATTTATGTATGATTGTGTTCACAACGCTTCAACTTCACTGTAAACAACAAACTCCGTAAACGATCTGATATACCATGCTCTTTATGGTTTTCTATCACCTTTTCCTAAAAAAATCTCTTGAGAGAGGCAAACTAAATTTGGCTTGATTCGCTTCCTCTGACGATAGAGCTGGGATTTCTGAAAGATTATAATTTATACCATCAATTTCACGTCATTTCATTCAATCTTTTTGTTCTGAGTTGACATTTTTTATTTGTGCAAAAATATGTGTAATTTTTTGTTACATTTTGTTTTGATATATTTTATGTCCTGAAAATGAAGAATGGAGTCGTTATTCAACTCATTTGCATGTTGTAAAATGAGTTTGTTTCAAGAAAAAGTTACTGAAACTATTTCAATTCTATCATTGAGATAAAAATATTTTTTTGCAAAGAATGTGAACTAAAACTTCCGTTTTATATTAGGTAAGTTGGAAGATCCAAAAATGTAGGTCTATCCGTTTTATTACGTTACCTTCGAAGATGCATTGAGGAAGTGAGCAAAGAAATAATATTCAAATTGAAAGGAATAAATTTTCAGTCGTAGAAGATTTTTGAAATAAGAAGGTTTTGGCTTTCTACTCCTCCAACTATTTTTATGAGTTTTAATAATATATGTTTTGACTAGTCTGATAAGTTTCATACCATTAAAGTAAAAAACTTTAACGATGAATAAATTATCTGTATCTGTATAGATTCATCGATGAAAATAAAGAGTGAAGGTACATTTAACGATGTACTTCTCAGAGTATAATCTAAAATGGCAGCTGAATTGCTAAAAGGAATGACTTTTTTCAATATTTCTTCAAGTATCGAATTCTGCAAGATTGGTTGCGTCTAGTACGAAAGATCGTCGCACCGAATACAACAGTAAAGTAAGTATTTTGGAACCGAACATACTTAAATTCCAAACCACATATTAAGTATATCTCAAGACTTGAATATAGATCAAAAACACTGTATCAAAACAAGTTACTTTCAAACGGCGTAATTTTTCATGTGTAACGTAATATTCGTCTGCCTCCAAGGAAACAAAGCATCTGCACCGAACATAACTGAAATGCAAATCAACGAATTCATTGAATTTCACATGGCATCTACCCTAACCTTCCTTAAAGGTGGATTTTGCAGTTTTTCGTATCAATTTTCATTATTTGCATCGAGTAATTTATTGTTTCATCATGGAAGAGTATTTTGAAAAAGCAGCAGCATTGTTTCAACAATGGTTTTTGGTTATTATGAATCTATGACAGAACTGACAAATACTTGAAAATCTATAACCTTTTCAAAAAACACACTTCAATGTGAGATTTACACTTGAAAGTTCACAAAACCGCGAACGTGAGTAAGACAGTGATTCATGTTAGTGAAATTTTATTTCTTTCATTTACTATATTGTGTAGCAATCCTATGAATGATATCTGATTCAATTCCATATCGAATATTTGGAATACGAACTGAATAGAGAAGTGTTTTTTGTATAATTCAGTGTTCATATGAAAGTATTTGTTTCGAAAGTATTTTTTGCATGATCTACACATCTACACATAGAAGGTAATTTTTTTAAATTGATTGCTTCCTTTATTTTCGATATTCCCACATTTTTGTATATAGATGCAGAAGTAGAAAACCAAAACCTTTCTTTCCCAAAAATCAATGTCTTGGTTAGAATAAAGTGAATGCTTTGAAGTAGTATATAAGAAGTATATAGATTCATCGACGAAAAGAAAGAGTGAAAGTACATTCAACAATGTAATTCTTACAGTATCATCTAAAATAGCAGCTGAATGGCTGTCATTTTAGATGGATTCCACCTTACGCCAATCTTTATGAAAAATTACCAATAATAAATTCGAATATATTACTTGTAGTCAAGCTATTCTTCCAGTTAACTCTGGTGGTTTAGGTATTCGATTGGCCTCATCCCTCTTACTGCCAGCATTTCTTTCCTCTTATAAAAGTTCTCGTCATTTGATCAATCCCATTCTTTCCAAATCTTTGTCTGAAATGTCTGATGCATATTACTTGAATGGTGAAAATAAATCTCAAACGAAAAATACCCGTACCGAAACTAAAGTGTCTGAAAGCCTGGGATTATCCAATGATCAATTTGGTTCATAATCAATTTCTTGATGCAGCTGAACGTTCTGATATTCAAATGGCTAAATTCAAATGGCTAAACTCAATGTTATGTCCAATGAATCTGGTGTCTGGCTGAATGCTCTTCCCGTGGCTTCTTTGGGTACCCTCTTAGATGATGCATCTTTTAGGATTTCTATAGGTCTTCGGTTAGGTTTTTCAATTTGTGTTAGTCATAAATGCAGATGTGGATCCACTGTAGAAGAAAATGGTTACCATGGCCTAAGTTGTTAATTTAGTTCTGGCAGGTTTTCAAGACATCATTCCATTAATGATCTTATAAAAAGAGCTCTAGCCACCTTCAGTTCTTGAACCCCTTGCTGTTAGTCAAGATGATGGAAAGCGTCCAGACGGGATGAGTTTGATTCCTTGTAAATTTGGAAAACCTCTGGTTTGGGACTTCACCTGCGTGGATACAGTTGCAGCTTCACACCTTGCCGCTACGTCCACTGGTACAGCGGCTATGATTACAGAAGAATCAAAATTTCGGAAATACTCCACTTTGCCAAGTTCCTACTGTTTGTTTCTTGTTGCTATTGAAACCTTTGGTGTTTTTGGATCTCATGCTTCTGAATTGTTGAAAGAAATTGGTAGAAGAATGATGAATTCTACCAATAACAACTGAGCCTATTCATTTTTAATTCGAAGAATCAGTATCGCCATTCAAAGGGGTAATGCAACATCGATATTGCGATTTGAACATCGCAAAATGGAGTAAGCAGATTGATCATTTCCCAATTGTCTCAGAAGATGCAGAGGAAAATAAACAAGTTTTGGAATTATCTTTCTCCCACAAATTCAAAACAACCACCATGAATATATCTGATTCAGTTTCAAGAAATTCAACTTCAAATTCCTCATTTCGTTGGTCCAATGATGGGAAGAATCATCGCTACAACACAATTAGATCAGTGATACATTCCTCAAACAAAACCCTTGGGCTTAATAGGTTAAAAAATATTGGCAGCACCTGTTTCATGAACAGTGTAATCCAATGTTTATCGAATGCGAGATGGTTACTGGAATATTTGAAAAAGGATGAGTACATGAAAGATATCAATACTAATATTTCTAATACGGAGGGTGCTTTAAAAAAAGCTTTCGCAGAAGTTATCAAGGAATTGTGGTCAGAAGATTCATTTGATAGAGCAGTGAACACAGTTTCCTTAAAAAATCAGATTCAGAGTTTTCCCCTCGATTCATGGGTCATGCGTATCAAGACGCCCAGGAGTTCCTTCGTTATCTTTTAGAAGGTTTACATGATGACGTTAATGGAATTATTGAGAAACCTAAACCGACCTTAACGGAGATTAACGAAAAATTGTGCGACAGCGGAAAAGCACAAGAGTCATGGCTGATTCATTTGAGTACGTATAATTCTAAGATTGTAGATAATTTCGTTGGTCAATTGAAATCCACGATGAAGTGCACACACTGCGGATACTCATATGTAACCTTCGATCCTTTCTGGGATTTGTCACTCCCCATACCACAAAGAACTGGCCAATTGAGTTCAACACAGTGCTTGGATTTCTTCACAAGACAAAAAACTTTGGATGGACATAAAAAACCGACGTGTTCAACTTGCAAGGAAAGAAGAAAATGCACAAAGTCTTTTTCGAACCATAAGTTTCCCCGTATTTTAGTCATTCATTTTGAAAGATTTTCTCTGACATAAAGATTTAGAGGCAAGTTAAATGTTGCCATCGAATTTCCTCTAGATGGATTAGATATGAACAATTATGCAGCAGACAATTTGACTCCTTGTCGTTATAATCCATATCCACTTTCGACTCACAGTGGGTCTTCATACAGCGGACATTATACAGCATTCTGCAGACATCCTTATACTGGCATGTTGCACGAATACAATGATTCACACGTGTCACCAATTTCACCAAAATCGCTTGTGAGTGGAGAAGCATACATCCTCTTTGATGAAAAGGAGGAAACGAGTTCGCACATTTGAGCGTTTTGAAAAGTTATTTTTGAACTGTTGATTTTAATGTTGTAATGAATTATATGTTATTAAAACTTTTTGTACAAATAAAAAATCAATATCAATTTTGAACTGAAAGTGTTCATTTAATGATGGTGGAGCCAAAATATCTAAACGTTTAATTTCCTGACTCTTTCATCGAGAATGGTCCGGAATTCTTGTGTGCGCCGCCCATTCGAATTTGGCACCATTCCCCTAATATTACCATCATCGAATTCGGCCGTGAACTGTTTCAACTGTTTCCAGTGAAAAATAAAGGCCGCTCGTCGTTTCGTACTTCCTGTGCACGGTTGGCGCAGTGTTTATTACATTTTCTTTATAAATTTAGTGCTCGACTCATAATATATTTGCCTAAATCCATATTATATTTTCATCTGGTTTTCAAAGATAAATGACGTTGCATGTCTGTGGTGACGATGTTTATAAATAAAACGACTACCCGACATGCATTCGCTGAATATTTGCATGCTCGTATAAGTTATCAACAGGGAATGGAAGGAGCACGTGGGCTTGTACTCGACCACATCGGGGGTTACTGGTTCAGTGTGGAATTTAAAATGGCCTTCAAATCGAACCAAAATCTCGTTGACATTACCTACAGTATTTTAGAAATAATTAAGCACATTGATCACACTATAATTATTGATCACCGAATTAGCAAAATCAATCTCTGAAAACTGAGTTTGAAATTGTTCACAATTCGGATGATATCGACAAACCTAAAAAATATTCGAACTCACTTCATATTTTGTGATTGAATACATTGACAAAACAGTTCAAATAATCTGCCTAATTTCAAAACTTAAAGCCAAATGCTCTACAGGGCCAGATGGGATGATATATCATGCTGTGAAAGAAGACTGTTCACAAGCAATGACAGTCAATTGCTCCTTTCAGGATGTAATTTTCCCTGAGTGTATCAAAACCGCAAATGTTGCACCGGGGGTTTTCTCTGAATATATCAAAACAGCAACCGATATTCAAAAGGAAAAACAAAATGAACTTGGAAAAATGCAGAACGATCTGGGGACTACTCTAGTCGATAAAATCTGGTCCAATGGAATATTCGTGAAAAAGCTTATCCAACAAACGGAAAACAGCATGTAGACGTCAAAACCAACAGTCTTTGAAGTAGAATCTGAATCTGTATCGTTGGAGTTCCATAAGAAGGCACATTTTGGTTAATAATCTGTCAGGATATTTAATAGCACTCAATGCGACTCCTCATTCTTGATTTCGAATGTGTCTAAAAAACTAATTGAAAATGATCCGTGTTGCCGAAATCCCAGAAAATCTCTTCATTAGAGAGGCTTATCAAATTGTCTCTGGTCTACTTTTCTGATCACACTAATATCACTTTGGTTTTTTTTTTCGAAAAATTGTTATTTATTTTCTCTTCTGATATGTTTTTCACTAATTTTTTCCAACTGATGCATTGTTCCCTGAACAACTCCATATCTGAATACAAGGTCTCATTCATCGAAAATTTACACCAGGAGAGTACTCTACGCTATTCAAATAGTCTCTGAATGCCTTGTAAAGGAAAATAAAATCAAAGTTTTTTTTGAAAGTTACATTTTTAGAGAAAGAACGCAAACGAAGCAGGATGAAATCATTCAGAAATTCAAGTCGTATAGACGGACAAACAGAACGGCGAAGTTCGAATTGGTAGTTGACTACAAAAAATAGTTTTTGAAAGGAAGACTTAACAAATTGTCTATGATCTAGATTCCTCACCACACTGACAGAAAGAAAATGAAGCTGCTGTTTTCTTCACAAGGAAGGGCAATGCAAGCGGTTTCATACTACCAAAACATGTCACCAAAAAACACTGATCAACTGGATTGCAAAAAAGTTTCACAGCTGTGGCAAAATCTACCAGAAATGGCCCATTACAAGGCAGTTATACATCCTTGGAAGAAAGATACCAAACACAGCAGGCATGACCTACGTTGTTTATTAGTTTTAACTACAGGTTATTGTCATCTGAATCAGCATGTGGAAAGATTTAAACTATCGGAAGATACGAGTTCGGAATGTGATGAATCACCAGAGCGCATTATCTGTGCCGTGGACAGAATCAGGTTTTCAGAGGTTGGCAGAATTCAACTCTTGATATCTGACCTGATAGATCCCTAACCGAATCAGCTTACCATCTCCGTTGAGAAGCTGAAGTAGAGAGTTGAAACCATTATTTCATTCTGGAACTAATGAAGAAACTCATATGAACATTCTCCGTGAGTGACATAACCTAGAATATATTCGGGTAATTATTGTCATATCATTAATTACGCCTTCGATTGTTCCAGCGGTTGACTCCCCTACATCGCTTTGAAGATCACAGAGATCAGCAGATTTTTGAAGTGACTTCGTTACTTAACGCAATAGAACACTAGTCTGTCTGGCTTCCCTTTCTTTCAGGTTTACGTCAGCGGAAGGCAGGCTGCTCCTCTCTCGTCGGACAGATGCTCAATGTTTACTATGCGATAGACATATACTGTTGACAGTATTATGAAAATCTTACTAGCAAGCACGTATAATCACACAAAATAATCAATAAAATATTTTAATAACAAATAATCTTTCCTCGCATTATCATATTAATACACATGAAATTTCAGTAATAACCTGACCTTTTCTCAAGTTGAACAATTTCAATACTGAATAGTTCAACTTAGATTAGTTTAAGTTATCATTTCTGTCAGGCGTCCCGAGAGGCACACGTTTTCTTAACAGTATATCATTATCACTCATTCAACTATAGAAATCGTTAGTTATTTTGTTTGTTAAATTTGCGCTTTCCAAAAGTTGCTTCAAATTTTTCTGCCGCGGTGTTTTCTTAACCGTTCCATATCCAAACGCAAAGCCCCCATTCATCGGAAATTTACACAAGGAGGGTCCTTCAAGTTCTCCAAGTAAACTCGGAATACCTTGTAATTCGAAATGAGATTAAAGCCCTTTTACTTAAATAAACAATTTAACTGCTCCCGAATAAAAAGGGAAAAATTACATTCCTCGAAAGAGAAAGAGGACGGAACGGGACGTACTTATTGAGAAATTCAAGCCGTATAGACGGACATTGAGAAGTTCCCTCACAAACGAAAAGGCGACGCACAAAACGTCTGGAATGAAAGAGAACCGAAATTGGGTAAAGGTTCTTCCTTTCAGAATTCGAGAGCTTTCAGAAAGGATCTGACTTTTAACTCGCAACTCGCGACTCAAGAGGATATTTTGACCAAATTTCATGAAGATTGATACAGGGAATCTATTTGAAGTATCAACAGGCCAATGTCGCTAACTCGCAACTCGCGACTCAAGAGGATATTTTGACCAAATTTCATGAAGATTGATACAGGGAATCTATTTGAAGTATCAACAGGCCAATGTCGCTAACTCGCAACTCGCGACTCAGCTTCTCTCGGTCAGACTCCAATATTGGATATATGAAATGTTTACAACTTGGCGCGCTTCGGATTCATCTTGTAAAATGGCTTTTCGAAGTTTACAACTACAAAAGCTCCACTGAAGCTCTCTATCACTTAGTGTATTTGTTTCAGAAATATATTATGATTATTTGTTAGCAGTACAAAGTGAAGAGCGTTTTTGAAAGTGATGTTCAAGCAGACAGTATCAGCGCAGTCAAGATAGGTTTCACATGTTGTTTATTTTATAACAAAAAGATAATTCGAAGGCAACGTTCCAAGTGGATTTTGTGACATAAAACATTGTACGAAAATTCATTTGTGGAAACTATAAACAACTAACTGCATTGTTTTTTCTTTGCTTTTAGAACAGAATTGATAAACTGAAAAAAATATTACAGCTCATGAAACTTGATACATTCCTAACAACAATAACATTTTTTTAAATTCTTCTCTTTGCAAGAAAGTGATGTTAGAAAAATGCATTATTTCGGGGCTTTATTTCAGTGCTATATCTTCACCAAACACCAGTTTCAAAAATGCAGAAAAAAGTCTTGAAAATTGGACACAAGCCTACAAGCCACAAACTTTCCTTCCTAGACAAGAGCAATTACGCACCAAACAGTGATCTTCATCCACTATCAGTGTTATAGTGTTATTTATTTTTCCAAAAACATAATATTATGATTCAAAATGCAATTGCTTACTTGATGAGCCGCCAATATCATATCATCATCAATATGATGTTTTACAATTTTTCTGTCCTTTGTTACTTGGCCGGTGCTCACGAATAGAGTATATTATGTTTTATGTATACAGTTCCAGGATGTACAGCTACCTCTAGCGGGTGTCTTCTATTAAATTCAACGGCCGCTTCACGATAAGACCTCACCCCTTCAGAAATATTAAAATATGAACAGGAACTCACGAACAGAAAACAACTGGAACACAGGAACAATATCCAACACAAATACAGGAATAATAAACACAATGTGAACAAAAACACGGCAGAAACAACAGGAACAACGGTGATTTAAAGAACATTAATACTAGAAACAATAAATGCAATGACAACTGGTCTGGGGGTTAATACAAGATCTTTCAACAATATTGTCAGGTTGACAGTAAATATCAATGAGCAATTGTTTTTCATGGTGATTTTAGGGCACCGCATGATTCAATTAAACTGATGTAATTCAATCCCTTCAAATAATTTCAGACAACAATTCAGCAAGTAGGTAAACTAATCTAAATTCTACCTGTTCACCGAGTGCGATTTTTTCTTTAAAAATTAACAGTTGTTTCGGTGTTGCAATGAGTATGAAGATTAATTTTGGACCCCGCACATTTCTTATGAGAAATGGCTTGCCTTGAATTTTGCCGAAATTTTGATATGTTGTAGTCCTTGATGTGCTGATTGAAAGTGTCCACAGCCAAAGCTCAGAATTGTACAGTTTTTGAAATGTGAACCTTTGAATATAGATTTTTTCCATTTTTTGCAGTTTTTGCTCATCAATCGAGAGCTCTCACTTCTGGTTGGGATAGAATTTGGATGTTCAGCAACCAGAATTAGTTTTACGAATAATCTTCTTCAGTTATAATAGATATCTCGATAATCTGAGAATGTGGTGCTGTGACATTTTCCTCAGATAGGCTCAAAATAGATGATAGCATCTCACATCATCTCTATCTTTCATACCTGAGAGTACTCTCCAGATAGAATGAAGGGGTTCAGGTATTGAAGCGAAATATTTTGCGCCGTAATATGTTTTACCTAAAAATGGGGTGGTAGGTGCATTTTGAGCATTTCCATCAGTCCTGAGAGTTTTAACGTTCCACCTCGGGGGTGTTTCCATGAGAAGTGAGACAAATTCGAATTATTCTGGACTGAAATTTTTTCAGGAAAAAAGTGTATTCGTAGTAAGTAGGTAGTCCTGATCACGAATCTGAAAGAATTTTGAGCCTATTTTGTCCCCTAATATGTTTTACCGTAAAAATGGGGTGATCCATCGCGAGTGGAGGACAGTGTATATCACTTTGGCCAACCCCATTCAGGTGGTAGGTGCATTTTGAGCATTCCAATCAGTCCTGAGAGTTTCATCGTTCTACCTCGAATATTACGGAAGATACGGGGGTGTTTCCATGAGAAGTGAGAC
>NW_019295092.1:0-19868 GCF_000500325.1 Leptinotarsa decemlineata
GTAGTTTTTGTTGAATCTAGTTGTCGCAGAACCAAAAGTAGATAGTTGGCCACTGCCACTTCTTCACGAATTATTATTCAGTCATTCTTGTTTATTGTGTTCCAATATGATACATTTTACTGAAGAAATAATAGAATTGTTGCAACCTTAATAAGGAAAGTGCTGAAGCCGCTGCAAAAATTTATAATACGAATCATCCAGACCACAACGTGAGCCATCAATACGTTAACCCATTTTTGCCTGCCGTACACAAGTGAGTACACCATGAATGTAATTTATTGTGCCGTCTATCGAAATTTCTATGACTTTCCGAAATAGAATGAGCGTTTTTGATGAATGATGGAGTAGATTTCTGTAACATACAGAAGTGAATTGTTCATGTTGCATATTTGCAGCCAGTTGCAAAACTGACATTCAGTAAAGCAATGCGTTGTGTACGAACAAATTGTGTTTATTCAAATTTGGGTGAGTAATCTTGGATTTTACTACATTATATACACGCTTGAACTATTATTATTGAATTATCATATATAATTATATAATTTGAAAGGTAAACTTACCTGTGAAAACTACCAATGTATACACTAATTATTGGTGGTAATCAATTAGACCTGATCACTATATATCACGTATACAAACAGTTTTAACTTCTCGTTATTTTTTTACAATTTTTACATCGATATACTCTAACTGACGACCATAACATTCTTTTGTTTTCGACGTTGAAAGAATTCACTTTAACAAATCGATCTGTTCAGAATATGTTATCTAATGGAAACACTTTCAAGAATCTGAGTGATCAGAATAAGTGACAAAACCTTAGTTGAAATACACACTTCATCCGAACAGAAAGGAATTCCCAGAACGCCACTGCATCCACTTCCCTTTAAGTTTCCTACAAATAACATTCTCCTCCTCGAACACTTTAAATGTTCATTTCTTATTCACCGGGAAAAAAAAGAAAAAGTTTTGTAAATTGTGCCTTCGCAGCATAGGAAAACTCTATGCAATATTAGGTTGTGTGTGAATAAGGAATGTGGAGACCCAATCTGATGCATGAAATATCAATGCTGATTTATATGTGCGTCGTCACACTGAAGAGATAAGGTGCTTTTCCATTTTCAGTTCCACTTTTAGGCGGCTGCCTTCAAATGCTATTAATATCCAGGGAGGAAATTCAGTCTGAGGTTATGGTTCCATATATCAATTTGTTACATATGCTCAGCAAGTACTGAGATACTACCTTCTTCCTCGTAGTCAACGCTTACACCTTTTGAAGATGTCTGTGGCAGTAGCAGACGAAACGTTTGGTACTGAAAGTTCTTTTCGACATCGGCCTGATTTCCCAGGTTTCGTTGTCTTTAATCGTTACTCCGGCCGTGAAAGTCTGTTTTCATAAAAGTTCAAATGTTAAAAACCCATACGTGAGCCAGATACTTGTGGATAGTATATTATTCGGCGAGCGAGAAAAGGGATATTTCTTGTGGAAATGAAATTTGTTGGCGCGAGTCGACGGTCATATGACCATCTTTTACCTATGACCATCTTTTACCTATAACAGGAATATTCCTCCATCCGGAGTATCATTCATGTGGTAGGTTAGGTTAGGCTAGGTCCAAAGTGAATGGGTCTATTTGACCCTCCACCGCAACCCGCAAGGGTTCATTGTAGCTCTCACCTATTCAAGATCGACCGAATAAACCCAGCTTCTTAACGAAGCCGATAAGTTTGTATGGTGAGTGGTCTTTCAGGTCAGATGGTAAGAGTAGGGCTCTGCCGAACTCCCTGATTCGGTATCCAGCGTGGCAGGCAAAAATATATGCTCTGCTGAGTTAGTCGGGTAGTCAAGGTGCAAGATTCCCACCTTAATACCCGCGACAACCTTTCCATATGAGGGTTTTTGCACGTCAGCTACACCTGACGATTCCTTAGATTCAACAGTGCAGGACTTTTTCGCCTCTGGTTTTGGTGAATCATTACCTGAGCGCAAAACGTTTGCTAACCTGCTCATGGGGGTTTGTTTCTCCACCTGACACAGATTCTGCGTAAGCCGCTCGAGAATTTGATGCAAGGCGATTTCATAAGCTACCCCGCTCTTGAAGAAACGACTCAGTCGTTTCCTGGCTGCACCATCAAACTTTTTTTAGGTTCAGTTATTGGATCAGGAGTTGGAGAGTTGAGAAGCTCTTGCTCCTGATCTAAATTCACAGAAAGGACAGTTGGAGCTGTAAGCTCGACATCCATCTCCTCTGTAGACTCGCTCCTGATCCAAATTTACAGGGAGGTCAGTTGGAGTCGTAACCTCCACATCCATCTCCTCTGGAGTTTACTCTGCCCATAAAAGTCTCACGAGTAGCTGGGGACAATCAGGGCAGAGCCCCGCATTACCGTGACAAGACGATGCTACGACGAGAGGGCGCCCGGTATCTCGAAGGTTCCGGATTGGCTGTCCTTGTTCATCTTTCACTGCCTGAACCACTGTGCATGTTGTTTTTGGCGAGTGCATTGGCTTGGGATGTGGGGGTTGAGCAAACCGGCCATCGTATGCTTCCACGTAGCCCCGCTGGATACGGAAATGACAGAATCACTTGTGGTTCTGTTATTCCCTAACTGAATGGCATCCCAACGATGGCTTATTTCTGAGATGTGTGTAATCATGCTGAGAGGATGAATGACATTGAGCCTATCAGCTGTCTCTACGGAACCTTCGGGATCATTCATGTGATACTTCGGATGATAATGATTATATAAACTCAGTCGTTTCCTGGCTACACCACCAAACTCTTTTTAGGTTCAGTTATTGGATCAGGAGTTGGAGAGTTAAGAAGCTCTTGCTCCTGATCTGAATTCACAGGAAGGACAGTTGGAGCTGTAAGCTTGACATCCATCTCCTCTGTAGACTCGCTCCTGATCCAAATTTACAGGGAGATCAGTTGGAGTCGTAAGCTCCACATCCATCTCCTCTGGAGTTTACTCTGCCCATAAAAGTCCCACGAGTAGCTGGGGAAAGAAGGACAATCAGGGCAGAGCCCCGCATTACCGCGACAAGACGATGCTACGATGAGAGGGCGACCGGTATCTCGAAGGTTCCAGATTGGCTGTCCTTGTTCATCTTTCACTGCCTGAACCACTGTGCATGTTGTTTTTGGCGAGTGCATTGGCTTGGGATGTGGGGGTTAAGCAAACCGACCATCGTATGCCTGCTTCCGCGTAGCCCCGCTGGATACGGAAATGACAGAATCACTTGTGGTTCTGTTACTCCCTAACTGAATGGCATTCCAACGATGGCTTATTTCTAAGATGTGTGTATCCATGCTGAGAGGATGAATGACATTGAGCCTATCAGCTGTCTCTACGGAACCTTCGGGATCATTCATGTGATACTTCGGATGATAATGATTATATAATTTTCTCTCTCTATTTTTTTAATGGTCGTTGCTTCCCACTCGGTCGCATTTAACCAGGCTCCCCCTGTTAATAATTAACAGGAGCTTCGTCGGGTGGCACAGCCGTCTTGCTTTACGCAATGCTGCCACCCTATTAATTTTTTCATACTTTCTTATTAAAAACATTTAGGAATGATTATATAATAGTCGCCTTCTCATCGGGAGACATTCTGGTGTTTTTTTTCATATAAATATACACTTCACATTTTTTTGAATGCTCAAAGAACTGACGACCTCGTCGAATCCGTCGACATTCAGCCTGGTTGATAGCATAAGGGGCCACCAGTTCTCTCAATTTGTCTTTTACTTCGATACTCAGGCAATCGTGACATTATTTATTTGAACTACACCTCACTTTTGAATTCCACTCCGAACACAACATTCACTTGCCATTTTTGAGGGCAGTCGTTATCGGCACAACCGTCCTCTTTCGCGGTCGGAAAAGAACTCCATATATAATTTTCAAAATAAATTTTATTGAAAATGCATTTTGCTACACAGTATCTACTTCAGTTACTGTTACCACCAGCTACTGGTATATCATAAGCTACTGGTTGCTGGTAATCAGTAACAGTAACCAGTAACTGATGAAGCTAGCGTGTAGCGTGAGGCGTTTTAAATGAGATTTATTGTGAAAATTGTAAATATTTCAACCCAATTCAAGGAAAAATAATTTCTGTAGCATTAAACACAAATAACAGTGTCAGATTAATAGCAAATTATCGTTATAATTCCAATTAGGTTGGATATATATAATCCACTACAAATTGGTCGAAACTTAACTTTTACATGATGATGTTATTTGTATCGATTATCTGAATGGTTTTCATTTACGTGAAATTGTTGAGTACCTACTAATTGAAGTTCAAAGGAAATACTGCAGTAATTGCGAAATCATGTTAGAGATACTATATTTGTATTTTGGCATAGATAGCAGTAATAACGTGAAATTAGTGAAAGCAGGGATTCTCACAGTTGTTAATAATTCAATAATGTAAATTCTCTTGTTGAGAATTTGTGTCGGAGACATAATTTTTAATAAGTAGGTGCGTTCGAATCGAAGTTTATCAACCTGTTTTCAATTAACGAATTCATATTGAAAGGAATAATTTCACTTTCAGCCCAGTCAGTTCATTTCTGTAATTCGTCATATTGAAACTGAATGTGTAACCACTGTAGTTTTATTGGTTGTTTTGTCTCTTCACGAAGTGTAAGTTAATCAGCTTCTCTTTATTTAGGTCGTCCTTTTTGAGGAATGTCTAAGTAGCTAGAAATATTCTTTGGAAGGTGAAGCTCCGCACCTGAAGGGTCCCTACGCTAGGTAGATTATTTTTTCAAAGTTATTCTTTCATAAAAATATGCGCGGTCTCTGCCACATTCCACAAATTTCTTTTGTATCACAACTATATATTTATTTTCGCGTGTTACGGAAAACAGATTTCAAACAAACAGTAATTGAATTCTGGAAATTAAACTTCCCAATTTAGTTCACACAAACATCGAAAGTATTTTATAACCCTCAAGAATATCCAGGAACATTCTGGCATATTCCAGGGAATGGTCAATTATTCGGTATATATTCTATAACCCTCCAGAATATCCAGGAACATTCTGGCATATTCCAGAAAATGGTAAATTATTCGGTATTCATTTGAAAAGTTCGGGAATATCCTGAAATATACCAGATCACTGTGGAATGGTCAGGAGAATTAAATATTATCCCTATCCCTTATTCATGAGATTGATCACAGTTTTTACACAATTGGAAGATATGAGACCTACAATTCACATTCCAGAAATGTCTAAAACAGTCCAGAATACTCGAGAGTATTCCAAAGAATTCCATAACATTCCAATAGTCTGATCTGTTTGAGAATAAACTAGAACATTCCAGTTCATCGTGAAAACATCAAGGTAGTTATATGGTATGGAGCCTTCTATCCCTCATCCTAGAAGGAGGTTTCCAATATTGCCTGAATAGCGTGCTCTTGAAGATAGCTAGAAGTTTTGTCCTCTGGGCATTTCTAGAATAGTCCAGAATATTCAATAGTACTCGGTAGCATTCTAGAACGTTTCAGGATATACTGGAACATTCGTGAACTTTTTGGAATGTTCGAAAATAGTATGGAAAGTTTTCGATGAAAATTCGCATAGATAGCAGCGAATGATGTATTTGAAATCGAATACTAAATTTTTAAAAAAGAAAATCGATTTCACAAGATAAGACACGTTTTTTTGTTAGCCGGTACCACGTAACTCGTTCCTCCTTAGGCTATAAAAATAACGGAGTTATTTTTGGAAGTTGTGGTTTCCAAGGATCCACGGGCTTCTTTTTGGTTCTTCTTGAATGTTGTTTGGTAATAATGTTTCTGTGTTAGGAATCACACGTTAAAAGGGAAGACCTCGTTACTCCTTAGCTCGACAGCTGATTAACTGAAAAACAGATTTCAAACAGAATACTGCTTCAATTTCGGTAAGCTGAACAGTATCATAATGATGATGATTATAAATATTATAGTCCCAAAAATAGGTGTTGTAAGACCTTGATTTGTTGCGATTGAACGGGTATCAGTTGATTGGCTATTCTGTCGATTTGGTGCAGTTCGTCAAGTCTGATTTTGGTAAAATATGGGGTGTCGTAGACTTTTGAAGTTTTCAAATCCGTTATTTTCAGTTTAGGTAAAATCATGGGATTTTCTTGTTGAATGTAAATGTCGTTCACGTGTTTTGTATCATGGATTTGAATTTCGCATTGTGGGATTCTGATCAAAACTGGGTAATTGATCTGTTTTACATTTGGAATACAGACGTTGTTCCTTGAAAGGGATTATTAATACTCGATCTTGTGTTACTTGTTCTATAATGGGATCTTGCACGTTGATTTCCAAAATGTATAATTTTTTCGATGCTTTTCCTTCAAAGAGGTGGAGTGTGCAGTTATCTGGTGGCGCAAAGATATTCGTGCAGTAATATTAGTTTTCTAGGAACGGCAATCTTCTTTTTCGAACTGGATAGTTTTCTGTTTCCGTGCCAAATATAGGTATTTAGGGAAAGATACGGTGTAATTTTGGATAATGGAATATAGATAATAGATTTCAAAGAATTTGGGCCCTACAGTTTGATATCTGTGGTCTCCTGGTTCCTTTCCTGATCCTTCTTTATGCAAAGAGCTCCTTGAAACTTCAAAGTCACGAAAACGATTCGTGGCACAATGTAAATGTCCTTTTTTACGCCCGCGATAATCCTACTGACTGGGCCAATTATGTATTTGAATTCGAAAAGAAAATCGAGTTCACATGAGACTCAAGAAATCGTTTGTTCTTTTCGAAGGCAGTACAAAGAATTAATATATATTAAGACAATTATTATGATATTCAAAATATAATGGGTTTGCCAAGTCTCAGGCTCCTGTAGATAAGGCACGTTTCTTGATAGCCGGTACCGCGTACCTAGCATCATCCTGACTTTTCGCGGATAACATCTTTATACTCCAATCAGTTTATATGAAACATCAATGAATCATACATACACATAAACCTTCTTCTTGAATGACTATGTCCTCTGCTGAAAACCGCATGAAAATCGGTTCGGTAGTTTTTGAGTATATCGCATTTAGACAGAAGGCAGACAGACACAGTGGGGCATTTTCTTTATAATGTACATAAATTTAATTTTCCGAAATTGACTTTTCTCAAATTAACATTATTTTTATGAATCACACGTTGAAAGCTAAGACTTCGTTAGTCCTTAGCTCGCATAAGTTTCGACAGTTTAAGAGTTGTTCTTCGTAGGTGGGCGAAAGCTGGGCAACGGAAAGACAGATTCAAACAATTTTTTTTTCAAGTTGCATCAACCACTTGGAGTATTAGCAATGAAACATCAACATTTCGTAAGTACAATATCGACAAACTTACAAACTAGTAACTATGTGGCTTGTTGAGTCTTTTAGCTTAAGTAGAATGCCTATTTATGCTACGAAATCGATGACACATTGCTTTCCAAGAACAGTCTTCAATTCTGAACGGTATAGAACATTTATCGTCGTTGTCGCAAAACATTTCACTTTCTTTTACCTAATTCAACAAATGTTCATGGCTATTCCGAGTATGTCCCATGCGTATAGGCGAGTTATAATTATCTGGTGACCACTAGATGAAAGATTTCTATTTCATGGAGTAATTATGTACTTTGAGTTCTCTCAACTTCATTCTGGAGTCGTTAATTTGGATGACCAGGAATTGAGAACAGCGGTTTTATTTGAGACTCAGCTCACTAAGCGATAAACTCTCTCTGGGCTTTTGCAATCTTGGATCATTTATAGCCTCACATGCTGTTTTGTTGACCCCTCCCCATTACCGATGAGCCCAATATGCGAAGGAACTCATAACGATGGAGACATCGTTGATTGGGAAGATATTACTTCTTGACACTCTTCATGTCGTATTATTTGATTGTGTGTTTATTGTCGCTCGAAATAGTTTCTGCCTATAACCATTCGGTCGTATTACGCTTTCAATTCATATACACATACATGGCATTCCAAAGGAAATTTGGCCCCCTACTAAGTTAGAAACAGACACGTAATCAAAAATTTCAAAGAACACGTCAATTTTCATTTCTAGGGAGACTAATTCTGATATGGAAATTATACCCGACCTTCTTGACAGGTCCCAAGATATAGTGAAAATACCCAGTAAAATATCTCTTTTAAGTTTCTCTTTTAGCGCACCAGAAGAAATATGCATATATCCATTCGGTAACCGGTTGTATAGCCAGGGTAGTAAAAATGAAAAAGAGCCTCTGAATTGAGAGGTTTTATGTTTTGGTGTGGTAAGCTGATTTCGGAATCGCAGATTGAGGTTGTGTACGTCCGTCCTGTAACTGATTTTTCTATAGAGATAAGTTGGTTTCTTGTCATTATAAAACAAGACAGTAAAATGTAGAATGCGTCGCGACTCCATATTAAGCCATTCGATATCTTTCAAATGGTGTGATATATGGTCGCATCTATTTGTTCTAGTTATCAGCCTCACACATGAATTCTGTAACTTTTGTAATCTATTCTTGTCAGCTTGAAGGAGATTGGGACCATATACTACGTCGGCAAAATTAGCAGAGGATGGAGGATTTGAACAGTTTTATTGTCGAGGTCAATAAGTTAGTCATCTTTTTATTTATATTCATCAAACCTTGTAGAAACCGTAACTTGATTATTTTTTATTGATCTTTTGTAGGTAACATCAATATAAAACATCAAACAAAATCAAAGGAATCCATTTTATTCTATTACCATATCTGTTCAAAGGCTCCTGTTGGTGGGGAGCATTTGAACAGACTAGGATTTGGATGGAGACGACGATCTAGTTATCATACTTACAGAAGTAGATGCCTATGTTGATGAAGAAAACTTTGATGATGATTTTCTCAATGATGAATCCTTTCCACAAGAAGAAGCTGATACATTGGAGATAATGAGAAAATATCGTACAGAGGAAACATTCGATTCGAGTGATGATGAATTATTGAGTGAAAAGCAAACCCAATTGAAAAAATTAGGAAAAAACATTCCAACAAAAGACACTGCAGCAAAAAGTTCTTCTAAACTTTCATTCGACTGGAAGAAAGAGCGTCCTGTTTATGAGAAGTGGGAAGCAGGCGAATTATCAACCGAACTGATATTGGCACAAGAATATAAAGAAATACTGAATGAATTGAGAGACTTCAACCCCGTTGACATATTTCAAATATTTTTTGATGACGAAACCATCGAATATATAGTGAAGCAAACAAATTTATATGCAATTCAGCATAATCGTCATAATTTTTCAGTATCTTCATCAGAAATGCGAATATTTTTCGCAATTCTTTTACTGTCAGGATATCACCAGCTATCGCAAGAAAGAATGTACTGGAAATCGGATGACGATTTTAAAGTAGAAATAGTTCCATCTGCTATGTCCCGAAATATATATGACAGCATAAAACAAAATATTCATTTTGCAGATAACTAAAACATTGATCAGTCCGATAAGATGTTCAAATTATGCCCATTAGTAAATATTCTCAACAAAAAATTCAAGCAGTGAGGAATTTTTCATACTTATCTTTCGATAGATGAAGCCATGGTCAAGTATTTTGGCCGCCATTCGGCAAAACAGTTCATCAGGGGCAAACCTATTCGCTTCGGGTACAAGAACTGGGTGTTAGGTAGCTCATCAGGCTATTGCTACCATTTCGATATATATTGTGGAAAAAGTAATCACGAAAAGAAGACTGATTCCATCGGTAGCAATGTTGTTCTAGATCTATTGAATGAAATATCCGACCCATCGAAGCAGTTTGTCTTCTTTGACAATTATTCTTCGACCAATTTGCTTATCAAAACCCTATGGGAGGAAGGATTTCGTGCGTCTGCAACAATGCGAGAAAATAGAATGGGAAAATGTCCTCTAACATCATCCAAAACACTAGCTAAGCAAGAAAGAGGCTGATACGAGTATGTTTTTGATAAAATAAATAAATTTCTCATGGTCAAATAGGTAGATAATAGTGTTGTGACAATGATTACAAATTTCGGGACAGTGGAGCCTCTTTATTCAGTAAAACGGTGGTCTAAACAAAAAAAAACAAAAAGTGGACGTCCCTCAACCACAAGTTTTTCATCATTACAACCAGAAAATGGGCGGTGTTGGGTGGTGTCTGCCGTATCGGAATTCCTGGAAAAATGGTGGTGGGTCTTATTTACATATATGTTAGATCTCACCGTCACAAATGCTTGGAAAATGTCTTTGATTCTACCATATTGGAAAAATGAGTCAGATATACTTCGTTAGATATATAGCAAGACATTAATTGATGAAATACAAACACGATACAGTGCCACTATCTGTAGTTCAGGACAATATAGGACATTGTCCTGAAAAATTAGATAAACAACTGCGTTGCGTAATATGTCATGCACGAATAAGATGGTGTAAAAAATGTAAAACTACGCTTTGCATAGAAAGAAGATGTTTTGAAACCTATCACTCGAAATGAGATATATGAATCATCCCATTATACTCGATTGAGTACACCTCTATTTTTTATCAAAGTGATTTTTTTTTCAATGTTATGCTTTGTTTGTATTCTTATGAGCATATATTCAGTGAATAAGCTGAAAAACACGTACAACGGTTCTTGTTTTTGTTTTGGGCAAAAATGGGTTAAACAGAAAACCTGCGACAGAATGCCGATTTCTGACTCCGGATATCTTCAATAATGTAAGGAAATCTTTGGAAAGTAAACTGTATCACTGTATGGAACTAGATGGAGGTCATTTTGAACACTTTATCCGTTGACTGCGTTGCGATTGATGTTGCTTTTGTTAATTTCGTCAATAAAATGAGCGACAGCGAAATGAAATGAAATGTTCAATATTCAATAACGAATGAACCAATTTCAGAAAGAAAATCACAGAAGTAATAGAGGGACAAAAGTCCTTTCAAATGATGTATCACTTGACCCCCCATGCCATTGAAGAAAATAGGGAGGGTAGTTGCTGACCGCAGCGGGGTGAATTAGTCCCTCTAGAACAGAAAATTGAAGTGTTCTTTGAAATTTTCGATTACACGTATGTTGCTGACTTACAGAGGGAGTCTTTCGTTAGAACGCCCTGTATGGTTAGAACACTAAATGGGGAAAGTGGCCACAGTTATAGCAATAACCTGCTCATATTTCAGTTATGTCGAAACCATTAAAAATTTTAGGGAATTTGCGCGACATGGCACTCAGAACGTAGTATGTATCATATTTCAAAGCATTTTCTAGTTCTGCCTCTCACATCTCGTTACCCATATCGGAGAACGCTACTATTACTGAGACGTGCACCGAAGCAACTGACAGCACCATTTCCATGAAAGGACGTGAGTGGAGTGGAAATACCTCGGCTTCAAAATGAACGACACTGAATTCGTTGAAATGCATTTTCCAGGACGGGAAAATGAGAGAAACACGGATAATTTTTTACTAAAAAGATCCTATGTACGATTGTCCCTTTATACTGCCGAAGGCATCCGCCTATTTGTTTTAAAAATAAAATAGCATACATACGCAATATGGCAGAAAATCCATCCAGGAAATATTTTTACGAAATGAATGTTTTTGTCAAAAACACTCACATGAATGGAATGAGTTTGAATCTGCAGCGTCAGAGTTCTTTGAAAAGTTATAAAATTTTAATTAAAATAGTTACATTAATTATTATCACAATGACTATCATTATAGAGGGATCACAAATNTCTAATATAATCAATTAACATTTTGAAAGCAATTATATAACACCAACAAAATAAAACTGTTGCAGCAACATGAAACAATTTTGCTGGTTGGTACACTATGTCAATCCCTCGTTCAAAACAACCAATAGATTTTGAATATGAAATGAATGAGAAAGCTTTTGGAAAAAGGAACAATTCGTTCAGGCCAGCCTCAATTCCCTACACTGTAGGTTATTGGACTGACATCTATCAGAAAACAATTTATGGTTATAATGTGGTTGGTTACCTCGTTCACAGGCAGATGGGGCGATGACAAACCTGTTATTTGTTGTCTCTGAAGTAATTCGACTTTCAATTATCGGAAATCATCGACTTTATGTTGATGATAGACACTACCTTGCACTGATGAGTGGCCAAACAGTCCGAAACCGGTCTGCAAGTGTGTTCCAGTAATTGAAAATCTATTGCGGCAGTTGTATCGCCAAGAGCATATGCAGGAATAACTTCAGTGAAGAATCCTGCACTGACACCTATCGGATATAATTCAACGCCCTTCGTGGTGTTAGTCAGGGAAGTAGTATTTTCTGATAGGTGTCAGTCCTACAGTGTAGGGAGTTGAGGCTGGCCTGTTCCTTCAGATGATTTTATCAATTATCTTTTTCCAGGAAGAATGAATCCAAAATATGGAACACATGCTGAGATATTTTTCAAAACAAATTACCACAACACCGGTTTCATTCCACAATATCTTCTTCAAGAGCATCTAACGCCATTTGATATGAAACTGGTTTTCCGAGAGTCTCAAAAATGCAATTTCAGTGCTGGTTTTTCATGAAGTGCCGAAGTTTGAGATCAGCTTTGAGGTGGATATCATAAAGTGAAGAGGTTTCATCATTTGAGATGAGGTTCTTCATCTGAATTATATTCACTATTTGCGGTACCAAAATAATAACAGTCCTTCGAATTTTAGTAAGAGATGACTGAAAATAATTGCTTTTTTTTTCCACCCTTTCAAATCATATAGCACTTTAGTACTTCCAAATACTAATGACATTATCTTCATAAAGACAACTACACTGATTTCTGAGTTGACCAAAGTATAAACCAATCCATCTCATGAAATCAATTTTGTAGACTACTAGCTGAAATCGAGGATATTACATTCAACATGAAGAACCAGGAATGCACTAAGGTGATTTGTTAACTCAAAACGGTAACATTGTAGTTGACAAAACTATTTAGTTGTAGTATTTTGCTTCTATATCTTTACCATATTGAAGGAAAGAATCTGAGAAGAACACTATTAATCCAAGCGAATATAATTAAGACACATCTAAATTATATAATGTATTTCTCTTTTTGTTAAACATAAACAACATATAAACTTCAGCAAAGTCGGCTGAAACTGAATGTTTGAACGCTAGGGTATCTAGGAAACTTGATACGAATTATGTCACTTGGTTTTGGGAAACTGCAAAAACTTTGTGCGAGTTATTTGGCTCTTATCTAGGGAGCCTGAGAAAGTTTGGCTTTATCAAAACAAAATGCTTTCGCGTCTGCTGAATACCAAAAATAAACGATTGGAAAACGTATAGTAGTATGTCGGGTGACAATTATTTGGATGAAACTGAAGATGCGTACGCCAGACTCAGGTATTTTCTTCCTATGTGTAATGATGGTTCACCCGATCCACAGTATAGGCTTTCAGAGGGTGTAGTTCTGTATGCTCCAAGAGCTAGTCTTATTGCTGTGTTGTGAACAGTATCAATAATTTTAAGGGGCAGCTTTGCTTGCTGACGCATATACTATGGATCCATAGTCGATGTTGGTCCTCACCAAAGCTCGATACAGGAGTAAAAGGGTTTCACTATCGGAACCCCAGTTTTGATTGGATAACATCCGCAGTAAATTAATACCACTTCTACAAGATGTTTTTAGTTGAATTAAGTGAGCATTCCAGTTGAGTTTACTGATTACAGACCGTCAGTTTTGGCGCAGTGATGTTGTTCTTTCTGGTAAAAAGGATGCATTTTGTCTTTTCTGGGATCAATTTGAAACTTTTTGGAAATTGTCAACGTAAAAAGTATACGTAAGAATACCATTGGAGTGAGAATTTTAAACACTTCAACATTATGTGCCACTTGGTTTCGATTCCCATTTAAAATTAAAAAATTATTAGCAACTTACTCAATATTGGAGGTGGAATGCGAAAACTGAAAATGTTTCTTGAAATAATTGTATTTGAGAAATAAAATTTGTCCGTTTCTCTGATTTATTTTATATTTCTTCAAAGAACGATATTGGACATATAAATTGTTCAAATGTTATTTGAGACGGTCGATGAGTTATTCCTAGCATTTTTGGGTTTTCACTTCCCTGGAATCTCAAGTGATCATTCACCAAAACCAGAGGCGAAAAAGCCGTATACT
The DNA here is from genome assembly GCF_000500325.1 of Leptinotarsa decemlineata. Lineage (NCBI taxonomy): Eukaryota > Metazoa > Arthropoda > Insecta > Coleoptera > Chrysomelidae > Leptinotarsa > Leptinotarsa decemlineata. The sequence goes on from NW_019295092.1 coordinate 14,134, forward strand.
GTTGAATCTAAGGCATTGTCAGGTGTAGCTGACGTGCAAAAATCCTCATATGGGAAGAATGTCGCGGGTATCAAGATGAGAATCTTGCACCTTGACTATCCGAATACCTCATTAACGATGAATCAGCAGAGCATATACTTTGTGCCTGCCCCGCTGGGGATCAAATCAGGTTTTTAGAGTTCGGCAGAGTCGTACTTTAACAATGCCCTCAAGGTGGGGTACTATCTCCACTTCTGTGGTCGCTCCTGATTGATAGCCTGCTTGATGCCCTCGACAGAAGAAAAGTTGATCTGCAAGCTTATGCAGATGACTTTGTCATCCTGGAAAGGTCCACGTCGGGAAGGGTAGCTTGTAATATCCTCCAAAGCACGTTGGACGTTGTTCACAGCTGATCCCTGAGGGAGCAGATGTCTCTCAACTCCAGCATAACGGTGATAATCCCCTTCACCAAGAGAAGAAAATTGGACGATCTAATGCCACGTTTCCTCAATGGTGAGATCATTCCATTTGAAACGGAGGTAAAATATCTTGGCATTGTCCTTGGAAAAAGTTTTACACAAAGCCAGACACAAAGGATTTGTGGTCCCAAACAAATCCATTGGATTTATGTAATGATTGTTGGACCAATGATCACTTATGGTGCAATTGCCTGGTGGCAGAAGGCTGTACAGAAAACGGCCCAAGCGAAGCTCTCTGGTTTACAGATACAGGCTTGTCTGCCTGTCAGTGGTATCATCAGTACCACACCGTCAGCGGCCATGGAGATCCTTCTAGATCTACCTCCTCTCCACATTTTTCTGAAGAGAGAGGCTAAATGGACTGCATACAGACTTGTGCACATTGCCAATTGCACAAATCAATTTAATGCAGAGTGCAACAGACTGTTGGTTGACACTGGTCACAGCATTCTGAAAATGACCTCTGACTTCATGCCTCCAACTGTCATCTACGAACTGCCTCATAAAGTACTATTCCCGAGTAGAGAGGACTGGATCCTCCGGGAGAAGGAAATATTAAGATGAGAAATATCAAGTTGTTGGTTCACAGATGAATCAAAAACACCTCCCGGTTCTGGTGCAGGTGTTTTTGGTCGCAGACCCAGGACAGAGATATCTACCTGCCTAGAAACTTACGCGACTGTATTTCAAGCGGAAATTTACGCTATTGAATTGTGTGTGGAGAGATTGAATAAATCCAACCTCACACACAAGCCAATAAATAATTTTCTCGGACAGTTAAGCAGCGTTGGTAGCTCTTGACTCCTACCGTGCAACGTCTTAATTGGTAGCAAATTGCCAAAAGCGACTCTCCTCGATAGGAATTCTCAACAGATTGTCTCTGGTCTGGATTCCTGGCCATACTGGCCTGGAAGGCAATGAAGCTGCTGACTCCCTTGCAAAGAAGGGAGTCAGCAGAATGCTGCTTCATCGGACCGGAATCTGTCATTGGCATCGCTTTAGGCTTTGCCAAACAAATATTGATCACCTGGATGGCAATAAGATTTATGGACTTCTGGCAGAATCTTCCAGGATTGGCTCACTTCAAGGCGTTTATTCACCCTTCGAAACACAGACAAATATCTGAATAAAAACTTTAACCACCACCCCAGAGAGGGGTAATTGAAAGCTAAGTTGACAGGGCCCGACGCATCTACCTTTCCTTCAGATTAAAATGGTTATAGTGAAGTTGAATTCGATCAGCTGATACGACCCACTAGACAAGTTAACGGAAAAGCTTCTGTGCTTTTTCTCCTTTAGATTCTAAAGATAAAAATGAAATCCTAATCACTGCGCATCTGATATAGTTCCATATTCATTCCAAGAAAAGTATTTTATGACCTAGAGTGAAACAAAAACGTTCAAACTCACTTTTCCTTTATAAAAAATATCAGAATTTCTTTTGTAAACTATTCCTGGCAGATACTGGAGACATTTTTGAAAAACGCTTGAGTTGTTTATGGAAATCCAGTTATATGAATAATACAAGAGATTAAAATTGTAATTCTGCTATAATGTTGAAACTTTATAATACCAATGAGGAACGCAAACTTTCGTAAAACTTCCAAGTTTCGGGAAATAATAAACTGAACAACATGGAAAATATCACCCTTGATGCTTTTACGTGCCTTTAGAGACCCGTTTCCGACTTCATTTCTTTTTTTTGATGTTTTTCCTAGATTCAAAAACTCTAGACAGATTCTCAGTCAAACGGGGTAATGGGCCGTTTGTCCCTTGGCGACAATCCCCCAACCCCTGTCAATTAAGCGGCTTTGCAAGCTTCTAATATGAATTAGGTGTAACGAATCTCCCAAAGGGAATAAATGATCAAAAAGGGGTTTTTCGCTACTTTCTGAGTTGAATATTTTTGATAAACAAACCAAGATTATGTGTTATAATTCTGAGAGCCTTGAATGCGACCTAAACTTGGAATGCGGTTTATTTTACGAATCTACGAGGTGAGTTGCCAATTTGCCTGGTATCTCTCCTTCGCGTTTCAGCCGGTTGGACGACACTAGCTTCCTCAGAAGGGTCAGTCTTTATTCGTGTTGAACCGTGTATCTGCCACTGGCATATGATTGCTCCTCAGTTTGAAGAAAATTTTGGATTGGAAAATTTCACACCAATTTAGCAGCGGAATTACCATTGTTATCGTATTTCTAGTTCGCGCAAGTTGCTGGAGTGTCACGCAGCTTTTTGCAGTCGCATAACTTGTGTGATTCAAAGCACTATGTGAGTTTAATTTCTTCTTTCCAGAGTATGTAATGGAAATGTTTTTCACAATTTATTTTCTGAAAGTTCACTAGGAAATTGGACGATGCTTAGTATAAATCAAGTGCCTCTGAAGCAATTCGGCTAGACTTCCACTCAGTTGAGAGCTGTTGCGCTTGATATTTCTGCGGGCTTTGACCGTGTGTGGCATGAGGGTTTGCTGGCCAAACTTCGATGCTATGGCTTTTTCGATCATTTCTTCGGATGGTTCTCCAGCTTCCTGAAAAAACGTTCTCTGGCAGTGGCCGTCAGTGGATATCTCTCGAATACTTTTGCCATCAACGCTGGTGTTCCTCAGGGATCTATATTGTCTCCGACCCTCTTGTTATTGTATATTAACAATATATTGCTCAGCTGAGGACGGCATACTCGTCTCGTCATTCCATTTGAATTCCAGGACATCGACTGCGGATGCACATCTTTACCGCCAGCAGGAGTTTGCATACCTTATTGAGAATTTAGAGGTGATTTCGAATTGGGGTGGAAGTAACCAGGTTCAATTCAATGCCACGAAAACTCAGGCATCGGTTTTCTTCAAAAATATGAATGTCTCCAAACCGGATATAATAATGTCAGGACATCCGCTTTCTACTCCGATAAGTTTGTTAGGGGTTAAAATGGACACCAATATGTCTCGGCACAATCATGTCGCTGGAATTGCAAAGGCTGCTTCTCAAAAGCTTGGAACACTGTTCCGAACCAGAAAACTGTAAACACCTCAGCAATTTTTGATGCTCTATAAAGCTCAGATCAGACCTTCTTTGGAGTTTCTTATTAGTTAGCGGGCTATATTAGAAGACAGGCAGTAAACAAATCTAAAGAAATGAACTTCAAATGTTCAAGCCCATCTCGGATATATCTACACAGTAGGTTGAATGGCTTGAAGGACTTGAACATTTAAAGTTTATTTATTTAGATTTGTTTACTGCTTGCCTTCAAGCATAGCCCACTGAAGAAAAATAAGAAAGTTTTTCTTTCTTATTCAGAGGAATCGAGCAAATTTTGGCAATGCAGTTGGTTGGTACCTCGTCTACTAGATGGAGTGACATTTTTGTTGTTCGCTCCAACTTAAGACGAGGAATGATATACCCTGAAAGAATTTCGATTTTCGATTATGGAATATCATTGACTTTAGGTCGATGATGGCCTCTATCTTGCACTGACGAGTGGCTAAGGATCCCGAAAACGGTCTGCAAGTGTGCCTGTTTCAAAATTTAAGGTCGACTTCTTCAGTTGTATTGCCATTTGCATATGCATGAAATTTTCTGTGAAGATTCCTGCACTGACGCCTTTCTGAAAGGCGTCTACCTACCCTGTAGGTATGTCTGAGACGGACTTGAATATTTAAAGTTAATTTCTTTAGATGTATTTGGATTATTGTTCTCAGGTATGGAGTTCTGCCCTCAAATATACTCTGAAATTGCTGTATTCCATCCAGAAAAAAACCATTCGCCTGATTGGAGACGCGAACATCACATGCAACTTTGATAGCCTGGAACATCGAAAAGAAGTTGGAGATTTGTCTCTCTTTTATAAATACTATCACGGGAGGTCTTCAAGTGACTTGTCACATTTGATTCCACCAAGAGCGGTACGTATCAGAAATACGCGACGGACTGTGGCTGTTCATCGTTTTGAGGTTCAACTCAGAATACCTCGAACTTAAGTGTTCAAAAACTCTTCCATTTGGAGAACTGCGTTTATGTGGAATAATCTTCTTGAAAATATTTTTCCAATTGAATTCAATCTCTAGCTATTCCAATCTAACGAGACTTCGCACAGGCACCGCTCTAGAGCGCCTCAAGGATTTTCCTGTAGTGCTTGTGTTTTGTCGACAAAACAATGATTGCTTGTGTCCTTTGGCAGATATCTCTGGTCTGGGTCTGCACCAGAATCCGCAGTTATTTTTTATTCATTTGTGAACCAATATATCTTAGTATCGTCTCCTTTCAAAAGATCCAGTCTTGTGTATTCGGAATGAGGAGTCTATAAGGGAGATGGCAGTTGGTTGTTGAAGTACTTCAGTGAAATATGGCGGTAGAATCTCCTTCGCTTTTTTGACGTTATCTTATATTGAATCATGTTCTTGAAGACACTGTCTTTCAAGTCGTGTCAGTCTTATGTTAGTTGCTTTTTTGCGCCATTTGGATGTGAATCTCATTGGCGTGGTGTGCTTTGGTGTATTGTATTTTTTTTCGTATGTTCTGAAAAAAAAACGATCTGCCTCTTCTGTGTGGCTTAGTCTGCTCTCATAGGAAGTCTTGTGAACAATCTACCGAGGAAGCTACGGTGTTAGCGAAACGCGTCTAGAAATGTTTGTGAAAATTGTTGAATTGTTTTCAGCTATAATATCCCAAGGACATTGATAACTAACGAAATAATTTTATCACAGTATTCAACCCATCAACGCATTTTAGCTACTAAGTTACCCCTATAAAACTACCAATGTTATCCAATTTGGTACTGAAGAGCCTTAGGGCAAGTGTCTTAAGGCGAAACATCGGTGTATACCAGTGAGGGTGACAGTGTGAGCTATTCTAATGGCTGCTTTGACCTCTAAAATCAATGTCAGCTGGTTCTTCTTAATTTCTGTATTTTTTTTTAGGCGACAGCAAATATATATTCGCGAAAGCAATTTCATTTGATAATTTATTTTATTGTTTTGGAATTGTAGTAAATATACCATACTATAAAACAGTTGGGAAATTATCATCAAAGTGACAATATGGTATTTAAAAAAAAGTTTTTCCGTTAACCAGCTGTCGCATTCCTACGAACGAACTTGTGCGAGCTAAGGATCAACGAGGTCTTACCTTTTAACGTGTGATGCCAAAAACAAAATTTTGTTTGAAAGCATTCCAATAAAATAATTTCATTTAGGCCAAAAGAAGCAGTTATGGAATGAGTTTGAAGCAGTTTTATGAAGATCATACATCCCTCGCAGAAAAGTGTTATAAAACTGCTATC
>NW_019295093.1:0-19789 GCF_000500325.1 Leptinotarsa decemlineata
CTCCTAGTGACCTGTCCACCTTCCTGGAAAGGACAGGATGGAAGATGACCTAGGAGGATAACTCCTCGGGAGGATGTACAATGGGTCACATGTGGCATACGTGCTGCGGGCCTACACTTACCCTCCCTACTCTACAGAGATACACCTAGTCACCTAGTCACCAAAGAGTATATGTAAATGGTGATTTTCAGTATATTCCTCTGCAGTGTTCTGAATAAACTTCTTCGGATATAATTGCAATGCACAGAACCAAATATTAAGACCTTTATGGACTTTGACTGGAGATTATATCAAATGGCAATCACGACCCCCACATCTGGATATTTTACTACTTCCTCATTTCGAACGTAATCATATCTCATGATATAGTTCTTAATTTGAATTTTTTCCATGCTCAAATCCACGTTGAACCAGGCCTCACTAATTGAAAAGAGCTTAAAACTACGAGTTTCGTAAAGTCTCAAATACTTTGCAAAACGAGCACTTTTTCTAATCACCAGAAATGCAATACTATTCTTGATGCGCGTTTTACCAACAAAGTTTCTTTAGTAAAGTTATTTAATATTGCTATTTTATCATGAACTTCATGCGCAATATTATTATACGTTACTGGCCTGGTAGTTTTTTGTGAGCATCCTGAATATCGTTTATTTGTTCCTCCATTTCTTTAACTTCCCTTCCCGAAAGCAAAATCTTTTGCAAGCGAGAGTACTGGAGTCCAAGTAATAACATATTTACATTCTTCTCAGAAAAAGAGAATGAATGCTTCTTTTGCTAGATTGCACGCATCTGAATAAGACTTGTAACCAAATCTTCTTCGTCGGGCATATTGAGTTTGTACTTAGTGCAAACCATAATCTCATCATCAGCAGAAGTCATTGAAATGGAAGAAATGCATCGATCTTCAAGTATAATATATGCTGGTAATAATGTGAAACTTGGCTGTTTTGGATTGTCCAAAATCAGTATGGCTGTTGTGGACTGGAAAAGTCTATCTAGCACCAAGTTCAGTATTCAGTTGAGTGTCTATGTTTAGACTGTTTTAAACAATCCAGACAGGGAAGCAGAACTGACCACCGTTGGTGATTCGTCTTCAGAGTCCAATTAGTCGAAACCAGAGCTCAAAAACCATAAGTCTCATAAATGGTGTTAGACTGAACCACAAATGCACTTCTGGACACAACTATCATCAAGATATAAGCCTAAATTAAAAAAAATTATGACATCTGTCCTACGAAAATATAATCTGGAGCCTTGTTCAAATATCATGTAATTTATAAGTATACTTCATTTCTTTACTGAATTTCGTGAAGCATATTTATGGTATTTTTTCCAATTGTCGTTGTTTTTCGTTAATTTTTCTTGATGTTTTCTTGAATGAAATATTCAACAGAATTTCTCGGTAACAAATGAACAAAATTATAAATGTATAAGGCTTAGAGAGATAAGAGACTACTCCAACGATGTATTATTTAGCTTGCTATGTCATTGAAAAATATGGAGGTACCTGTTGCCTGGGTGAAGTTTTGGGTATGAATTCAATAAAAAAATTGGATCTTCAGTTCAGTCCAAGAATATCCAACCAATATTTTGGAAAATAATATGGACTGTAAATTTATGGATGTAGCCGTTACTACGTGATGGAAAATAATCATGAAAAATGAGAAATGAAACTTTCTATGTTTTTTACCACTTTTATTTGTAACTAACGTTGTCGCGTCCTATAAGGACATTTTCAAACTTATACAGCAAACTAAAAATGGTACAGGGGTACTCAACTTAATCGAGTACCTGCATTTTTTTCACTTGTGACGAAGTCGATACACTAATTTGAAAACCGGTGAGTGAATTGAATGGATTTGATCATTTAACAGGTTGCATCCGCAATGCCAAGGAATCTAGCCTTTGCTTGCATAGTGCGAAATTTCTGTTCAGATTCAGGAACTTGTGGTTGCATTCTAAGGAATGGTTTAAAAACGTCGAATCATTTTTACTACTTAGTCTGAATAACCTTTCATGTTCAGCATACCGTTTTGAGAAATTTTCTTATTAATCATTGGGCTATGCTTGAAGACAAGCAGTAAACAAATCTAAAGAAATGAACTTTAAACGTTCAAGCCAGTCTCGAATGTACCTACACAGTAGGTTGAATGGACTGACGCATATCAGAAAACAACTACTCCCCTGGCTAATACCACGAAGGGCGTTGGATTATATCCGACAGGCGTTAGTGCAGGAATTTTCACATAAAAATTTCCTGCATATGCAATTGGCAATACAACTAAGAGAGTCAACCTTCAATTTTGGAACGGGCACAGTAGCAGACTGGATATGCAGTTGGTTAGTACCTCGTCCAGTGGCGAATTTACAAAATTTCAAAGTGTAGGCTGTACAGTTTTTGCCGCCTTGCCTCTAGATTTGTCACGTTCTATATTATTTTTATAACTCAACAACTTCGGTGAAATTGCATGTAAAATAATGATTGGGTATATTTTTGAGCTAATCAAAGCGGGGTAATGTATGCTACTTACACAATAATCTACATTTGGTGAATGTGAATGAATAATTTTAATTACGTTTGCAAACAGTTAAAAATAATCAATACTTTTTTGCGTGATTTTTTTGGCAAAATCATCGACGATCATCGATAATCACGTTCATTAATTCTGACTCTATGCACAAAAGAGCTGAAGCTTTCAATTTTTCTTGGCTCAAGGTCGATCTCAGATGAATTTTTGTCTTTTTTAGACAAGAAAAGTTTCTCTCACCCGAAAAATTCGTCGCGGAATGTGCAATGACAAGAGAGAGAGGAAAGTAATCAGTAAAATTTGTTGCAGACTTCTATCTATAATACATCTGAAAACCGTCATGGCAAACTCTCGTCCACTAGATGGAGTAACAATTTTTTTGTTCGCTCCAACTCAAGACGAGGAATGAAATACTCTGAATGAATTTCGATTTTCAATTATGGAAAATCATTGACTTTAGGTCGATGGTCACTATCTTGCACTGACGAGTGGCCAAGCAGTCCAAAACCGTGTTCATATGAGACAATGTGGTAAAATGTCTCACGGTATTCTGAACATGAAAGGTCCTTCAGACTAGGTAATAAAAATATTCGACGTTTTCAAACCATTCCTTGGGATGCAACCACAAGTTCCCGATTCTAAACAATACGGAAATTTTGCACTATGCAAGGAAGGGTTACAAACTCCATCATTTGAAATCTTCGGAAATTCATAAGCATACGCATTGCGGGTGCAACCTGTTAAATGATCAAATAGATCTATTCACTCACAGGTTTTCAAATTAGCATACCCACATTGTCACCGATAAAAAAAAATCAGGTACTCAATTGAGTAAAGTTCCTCTGTTATCACCTACAGTGGTGTTATATGAGGGCTATTATAATCAATCATTTTTGGTTCAATGTATAAGTTTGAAAATGACCTTATATGACGAAACTGCAGTAACATTAGTTACAAATGTAAGTGGTAAAAACATAGAGAGTTTCATTTCTCATTTTTCATATATACTGTTTTGTAACTTCAGTTTTCAAATTTGGGTAGGGTGCCAATTTGATCATAGTACACCAAGAAAAGTATTTCGCAGTTCTGTTACACGAAAATCATAAACCATTCATCAAATTCATCGAGAAACTAATAACATTCATCATCTCCTGAAAACTCCTGATAAGCCCGATAAACACTGACGTTGGGATCGCAAATTGTGTTTTGAACAGCTTCATCGACGAATGCAGACATAACCCTGAAGTTGACTTTATCTTCATCCAGCCCTTCGTACAGATAAAATGGCAATCGGTTGGTTAAAACCCATACACTTTGTCTGCGGTTCTGGTCTATTTTCATGTCGTTCGGAAATACGAGAGTTTCACTACTCTTGGCAACGACGCCCAGATTTTCTCTCCTGTAGGGTTTTCTCAAGTCCCAGCATCCTATAGAATCTCTGGTCACCAGGTTGTAGAACATCACTCCTTGAAAATAAAGAAAAATATCGTTGAATTGTTTATTAATGAAAATGAAGTCATTCATTTACTGAGTTCTTTTATAATACTCAATAACAATCAAATGTATATTTGCGCAGTAGTTGTGTGCACAATTAACAATGGAAAGATTTTGAGTTCGATCCCCTTCACGATCAGATATTTTCCTCGACAGAGTTTATCCAGTTGAAGTTGGGATGCTTCTGCAACTTTAGATAGCTGACGGTCTGCGAATATCCATGACACAGTATACTATATACAGTAATCCCACTTCGGGTGATTTTTGGTTTGAATTTTCTACACGCAGACCCAAGAGTTGCAGTCTCAGGTCTGCACAAACGACGAGTTCAAGACAGGCCCGCAACCCTTCCATAGTTGTCAATTTCATGGGTTTCACCTAACCTACTGAAAAATTTGTTTGTTGAACACTACACAATTACTTTTTACTTCTTCACGTCCTAAATAGTACTACATAATTCAAAAAGAATAGGCTCTACAGATTCTTAAATCTTGAGTGATGAATTCGATTAGGAATATTTTTAATAATTGGCCTTTAATATAATCGAATCGGCAAACTCGTCCGCCATCTTGAATTCTCAAATCAATAAATTAATATACTATATTTGGCCCCAAAAATCACTGCAAAGAAATTTCGCATGGATTCATACCATGGTTCATGAATAACAAAACTGTTTTTTCATCTTGTCTTTTTCCTTGTTGAAATGAAAATATATTTTGTCACATTCGAATATGAACATCTGCCGATCCTATGAATTTTTAAAATCTACTTGAAACATAGTTCATCATTGTCCAAATGATCTGGGTTACTTGAATATTACACAAATGCAAAATTATCATTTGTACAATTTTCTCAGGTTCCCAACATGGTGGCTCAGGGAGTTATTAATATTGCCTATCCAGAACACGAGGTTATTCGATGCCGTTGATAAAAAAAAACTATGACATGATCCTTGAGATATTGGGGATATATCATTGAAAGGGAAAGGTGGAAACAAAAGGAAATCTTCATTAAGAAAAAAAATGAGAAAAACGATTTCATCTAGAAAAAAAGAAAAGAAAGGATTTCTTACTTGAGGAAAAGGTAAAAGGGAATGGACTACATTTGAAACATGTAGAAGTAGCAGTTTATTCACAAACATTCGTTTCCAACAATACAATAATACAATTCAATACAAAGTACAATAAGAAACTAAGGAAAATTATTATGTGAATGAAGTAATCTTGATAAGTGATTGAACACTTGTTTCAAGTTCAAGGAAGACAGTATTAATATAACACAATTAGTTAAATAAGTGTTTCCTTTTCCTCGCCAGGAATGCTTCCGAAGAAAGAGAAAATACCAGTCGAAATTAGTTGGTGTATGACAGATGACAAATATCAAATAAAAAATTGAAAGAGGAGACTGGCGGATCGCAAACTTCATATGACCGGATGAAACCGGGTTCGATGACGATTTTCACTATGACGTCATAGATACAATTTCATGGGAGGTGTGAAAACTATCAAAGAGATGCGCACGTCTACAGAGATATTTGATGGATGAAAGACGACAAAAGAAATAAAAAAAATGGACAGAGATGACTGGCAGATCGCAAAAGTCATATGACATTACTGACTTGGTCAAAGTATCATGTTGAGGCGGGAGACTGGTGTTGAAGTAGCCTGATGAAAACTGGATTTGATGACAATTCTCACTATGACGAAATGAATATATTTTCATATATGGTGCAAAAAATGTCAAAAACATGCGCACGTCAACAGACATATTTGACGGATTACAGACGACACAAAACATGAAAAATTGGCAGAGATGACTGGCAAATTGCCAGTCATCTCTTATGACCTGACTAACTTGTCAAATAGTTGACCCAGATGAATCCGGTTTCGATGTCGATTTTCATTATAACATCATAGGTAATTTTTCATAGATAGCACGAAAATCCTTTGAATACTAGCGCAAGTTATCAGATCACATTTGACGGATGGCAGACGACAAATGATAAATGAAGAATGAGGTGACTGACAGATGAGCTTGACGAATTTGATAATTTACTCCGCAACACGACGGAATATGTTACAATCATTTCAATAATGATTCATGGCTTCAAGCAACGCTTCCTGTAAACCTTGGCGGGCTAGGGCTACGTTCGGCTTCTTCCTTAGCTTTACCAGCTTTTTTGTCGTCAGTCAATAGTGTTTCTGATCTTATCGATTCCATCATTCCTTCCATATTTATCAATATCAAAGACGTTTTTAATGCTGAAGGTGAATCACTTTGGCATGCCGAAACTAATATTGCTCCTACAAATAAAAAGAAAATACAAAGTGCATGGAAATAACCTCTGTTGATAAACTTCTGAAATCTACAAGTGTATGCGATAAGATCGTCTGAAAGCAACAATGATCAAGGAATCGGGTGCTTGGCTTTATAAATGCTTTACCTATTACATCTCTTGAAACACTATTAGACGATGAATCTTTCAGAGTAGCAGTAGGACTTAGGATGAGTTTATCTATTTGTGTGCCTCATAATTGTGTTTGCGGTAGTACCTATAGTTGACGAGTTGCAGGAGAAGTGTACGGCGTACATCTCGACATCACCAGGTGAACGACATATTAAAACGAGCTATGGTGTCAGCGGATGTTCCTGCAATTCCGGAACCCCTAGGTACCAGTCGAGATGATGCAAAACGACCAGATGATATGTCTCTCATACCATAAAACTACGGTAAACCTGTGGTATGGGACTTCACTTGCGTTGACACAGTCGCGGTTTCCCATCTAGCCGAAAGTTCGAAGTCTGCTGGAATTGCAGAATTGCGAAAAATTAAAACCAAAACAATACCAAAATTTTGGTAACAACTATCTGTTCCAATTATCTTTTGGTGTTCATGGCCCGGAGTCTCCGTTATTTGTTCATGAACTCGGAAGAAGAATAGGCCAAGCAACGAAAGATAACCGTTTTATCTCTTTTTTGATAAAAAGAATTAGTATTGCTATTCAACGTGGTAATGCTGCTTCAGTCCTTGGAACTATTCCTCCTTCACATAATTTTGATGAGATCATGTTTTGCCCTCATTTCAGCATGGAACTAAAATCTCTTCGAAGCAAGCCGAGATATGTGGATATTCATCAGTGTCCTTTCTATTAAGGTTAATTGGCAAGTGGTTGATCCATCTTCTTCTTTTTCAGTGCGGTCAATGGACTCAGGTCATTCTTGTCCCTCAAATATGAGTTGCAGTCCTAGTGGTTCTGGTTTTTTTTCAGTGGAAGAGCTCCATGAAGCAAGAGCCGAATCGCTGCCTCTACGAAACCCTTCAGCATTTGGAAGGATCGAGTGCAGCTTCAGAAATGATTTTTATGCAGACTCTGTGAAACATGTTCTTTCTTACGAATCAGTAGAGAGTTGTTCCGAAAATCTGGAGAATAAAATTGTATTAGATAATCCAGGAAACACTTGCGACATGAATAGCATTTCACAAGTGTTATACATGACGAAGAATTTCAAGAACAAGGTGTCAATGATGTTAGAATGTTTCCTACTTATTCACCAAACTCAAACAACTGTTCATGCAGCTGCAGTTTCTAAGAATATATAATCTTTCCCTCCANAGACGGTGAACATATTGAAAAACACCAAAGACAACATTTCGTTACATTCATCACTTCTGAATTTTATTACCTCTTCTGTCAATTTGAGAAGTAGAAACGTGGCCCGATTTCCCTCTGCTCTGGCCCACAACACTGAAAGCGTTCTTAATTTCAGACCAACCGGTTTCATTGCATAAGACGGAAGTTTTTACGGAAAACTCCCTGAAGCTAGACATCGGGTGGAAGTACAAAAGCCTATCTTTATCGTACTGATGAACGGGACTCAGAGCCATTCCGAAAATTCCATCTGTCCATTCAAATTCCAGATGGTGGACCTGAAAAACAAATAAGGTAGCTGCATGAAAACATTTTGAAATATTATCAAATATGAGATGGAGTATGATACATTCGCAACGATTCACACGTGTCACCAATTTCACCAAAGTCGCTTGTGAGTGGAGAAGCATACGTCCTCTTTTATGTAAAGGATGGAACAAAATCGCGCCAAATCACTTGTAGCTCTGTTATTCCCCAACTAAATGACATCACAACGATGGCTTGATCTTGAGGTGTTTGTATCCGTGCCGAGGGGATGAATGACACTGAGCCTATCAGCTGTCTCTCGTCGTATCATCGCTTTGTCACGGTAATGCGGGGCTCTGCCGTGATTGACTTTCTTTCCCTAGCTACTTGTGGGGCTTTTATGGACATAGTAATTTCAAAAATTCTTTCTGACGCTGAGTTTACAGAGGAGATGGATGTTGAGTTTACGACTCCAACTGACCTCCCTGTAAATTTAGATCAGGAGCGAGAGCTTCTCAACTCTCCAACTCTTGATCCAATAACTGAACCTGAAAAAATAAGGTTTGGTGGAGCAGCCAGGAAACGACTGAGTCGTCTCTTCAAGAGCGGGATACTTGTGAAACCGCCTTGCACCAAATTCTTGAGCGGCGTACGCAGAATCTGTTTCAGGTGGAGAAACAAACCTCCATGAGCAGGTTAGCAAATGTTTGCGCTCAAGTGATGATTCACCAAAACCAGAGGCAAAAAAGCCCTGCACGGGTGAATTTATGGAATCGTCAGGTGTAGCTGACGTGCAAAAACCCTTATATGGAAAGGGTTGTCGCGGGTTTCAAGGTGGGAATCTTGCAACTTGACTTGCAAATATTGAATTGATGTTTCCATTCGAAAACTATTTCTATGCTCATTTATTCTTTCAGAAAAAGTTTTTCCCGTTTGTCCGATATAAAATCTTGGACAACAACCACTAGTCAATTTGTATACTCAGAACCGATTTGACATTAAGTTGTATATTTATTATTTTTAATGAAAGTTCCCAAAGCATTATTTGTTCTGTAGGCTATGTCCAATTCTTTGCCTTTTGAAACACGAGCGATATTATTAGTAGGATCCCCCAAGTAAGTCAGAGTCCCACTATCCCACTAGACGATTTTTAGGAAAGCCCAAACGTGATCTCACATAATCATCGAAACATGGAGGATGGACNAATGTTTGTAATCAAATAAAAGTGCCGTGAATGCTCAAAATGTGGAACTTTAACCTTAAATAACTTTTTTGCACACATAGGATTTATCGGGTTTGAAATTTATTGCAGTACCTAGTTGATCTGTCAGAATGTTTCTTAATTTAAATTGCATCTGACTGAATATATAGATATTTCTTCTAGGCATTGCGACAAGCTTTTATTATAATTTCAATTCTGTAAAGTCATAAATGAATGTGGTTAATGTGATTCAAAATTTTATTTTGATCTTTGTAGGGCACTCAAATAAAAGCTTGTTTCAAAAGTTTTTTTATCATTATTTCATTTGATAAGAAGGAGAACTTCAGTGTTTTTCAATGAATTCATCTTCACTAATACTGCACTGGTTTTGATCATAATATTTGATTTTTTTCAGTCCAGAAACAGCAGCCAAAGAGGTTGTGGAAGTAGTAAAATATGCCCCAAATGGTAGCGTGTGGGTGGTAGAAGGTGGAGAACCAGCTTACCAGTATATTTTTCCCGAGAGAGAAGAAATGAAGAAGAATGTTCTACCGAAAAATAATAGCATTGCATAGTTTGAAACCTCATCTATACAACTACATGCCTTGAAATCTCTAAAGTCTGAAACAGTCACAAATAAGTTATGTGGGTGTGTGAAAAATTCAAGACATTTCAGTTCATGATTTGGTGACGTCATTTTATTGGAACTAATCGAATTTAACACTTCATAAATTTATGAATTCATCTGAGCGATTTTTAATGGAGAAATTATTGCATATAATATGGACAATCTGAAACGTATAATTGAAAATTTTTTTAGCACGTCTACGATTTCTATTTATTTTTATTATCATTGTCTCTATGAATCACTATGAACTATCAATCAAAGTTGAATATGTAAACATTTTTATTTTGTTTCTTCTTTAGAATCTAATAGAATTTGTTTCGAAGTTTTTAAATGAATAAATAATTTTTATTTTTTTTTATTGTTCGTCCACTTTTGATTGTATTTGATGTTTAAGAATAAATTTACATTTACATTAACATTTATTCATTTCGGTTAATACTCCTAGTGATAGATTTCCATTATTGATGAATTAAACTGAAATTTCATTGACAATTTCAAACAAATATTCTGTTTGTTTGACAGGAAACGCGGAAAATATTATCTGATGTATTATTGAAATCATTCGCTGCCAATACCCTTCTCATATTCCGCAGAGTTTTTCAAATAACCTTTAGCCACTATTGATGATTTCCAGCCGCCATGCCAAAGAAATAGCTCACCAAATGTGTGTACTTTAATTCCTTTTGATTTCACTGATTCTTCTTGCTACTTCTACAAGAGGTCACAAAGTGAACATTCGATTTTGATATTCAATTATTCAACACGATGAAGCAAGGGCCCCAAAATGAAATTTTCATCAGCCAACACCAGACAGCGCTGTTTCGTCCTGCTATACCACAAATGCATCATTTAACGCAGAGGTTCTCAAATTTATTTTGTCTACCGCTCACTTCGAGAATTAATTATTTCCTAGCGCCCTCCAATTTTTTTTACTTTACTGCACCTTAAGAATCACAATCGCAGTCATTATTTTAATAATTGAATTATGTGTGTCATGTGAAAATAAGACTTTCTGATGAGGATAATGTAAAACACCATTTTGTAATATTAGGAAAACTTTTATTCATGTTATTAAAACAAACATTTCAATTTGAATTTTAAAACTAATCTAATGAGAAGGATGAATTTGATGATTTTTAACAAGTTCGTTAATATCAGGCTCGAATTTACACCGAACGTGGTAACTTACAGCCGTTAGTTACCACGTTCGGTAATCTGCAACCGATTTTTCTTTTTAGTTAGCAACGTTGCCACAGCACCAAATACACGTTCACACAAATAGCTATCAAAAATCATTGAACGATGGACCACAATCCAGGGTACAATTGTGGGATTGGCTTTTGTAGCCAAAATTCTTGGTATCCATTTTTGAATTTAATTTTTATATCCTCGTTTGTTATCAGTTCTATGAGTTCTTCTTCCAGCTGGGGTGATCCTGCTGTGTTGACATTTAAAAAAGGATCCAACACCCAGCCCGGTATTTCCAATTTCAAAATGTCCGGGAATCGTTCTGCGAAATCACTGTAGAGGTTCTCCAAATGTTGGCAGTAAACAAGTAAGTCATCGTTGTTGAAGGATACTGCTAACAAATTGGGAAACTCACATCTGCCGATATTATTCTTGTATAAGAGCAATTTGACTACAAAAGCAGCAATGACATTTTTTGTTTTTATCAAATTCAAGTAGTTACCTTGAAGTTGGATATTGACATCATCAAATAATGTATACAGGTCTGTCAGGTACCAAATATCATTCTTTGAAGTGATGAGGTTGTCGTGCAATTATTTGTCTTTGTTTTCCAACAACTCTATTACAGAGTCGAATAGATTGTAAATTAGAGTCAGACAGTTACCTCTTGATAATCAACGCACTGCTGTGTGAAATAGCTATCGGTTGAAATCTTCATTATTAGCAACACAAAGCTGAATAAATAATCTGTCATTTGAAGAGCTGTTTCGGATTTTATTGACTGTGATTGCAGTGATTGAAAGAGGCGCTCACTCCAATTTTTCGCAACCAAATGTTGCCTAGGAATGACGCAATGTACAGCTAGCATAGCACATCTGTAAATTTATTTTTTGAGTCCGTAGCAGCTGATATAATATTCTTTAGTGGAATTTCTTTCTCATCACAAAATTTTTCCTGTTTATTATATATGGTTTCTCCTTTTGTATCCGTCTCTGAATTTCAGGCAAATAGTAGTTCTTTTTCAATCAACCTCACGTATGACAACAACAATGCTTCATTGGTTGGTAAAGTGGACTCATCTAACTGAATTGAGAATTTAGAAGTCTTTAGATGATTGCACAATGACTCTTCGATGTTTATGGAGCACAGTAGTTATTACTTCTTTTATTGCCGGTAAAATTAAATCCTCTCCAATAGTGTGAGGTTTACCTGTTCGAGCAATTAGCAAGAAGATATTGTAGGAAGCTCGGAATCCGTCGTCGTCTTGCTTAGAAGCCGTTGAAAAAAGTTTTGACATAGTTGGCTGAGCTGAGTGTTTCTTTTCCAGTTTTTGAAAATAAGTCATACTTTTGTCTTATTTATATAAATATTTGAATGATCTTGTAGCATTGAGGTTTTCATCGCTTCATCTGAAATTTTTTTTTGACAAAGAAGGTACATACCGCGCTATACTACCGTTTCTTCTTGTTTACTTCCTACATAATTTTGTTTTCAAAAATGCTGAAGTAAAGAATCGAGTATCAAAAACTTGCTAATGACACCACTCACAGTATTCACCACCGCACATACAGCACTTTACCCAGCTGGTCGCTAACTAACTTCACTTGTTTTCGTAATTTCGTCGAATGACATTACTGGCTACCGACAGCTGTCTTGGTTTCGGACAGGTTGGAGCCTGGCTCCCTTACCCTTTGGACTGATGTTCGTCAGGAAGACAAACGGGTCAAGTCTGATTTATGGGATGACAGCATTAATGTCCTCAGACATCAGTACCGCCCTTCACGTGGACCCCTACCTGGCTAGGGTGTTTGGATGAAGATATTGTTCATCTTTCAACGGGGACATGAGGGCCTCACTCGACAGTGTCTGATCCTTCTATATCGGGAGGGGTCGTCTACAGCATAATTCATAGCTTCCCTAACTAACGTATTATCGTGGGTTTCTGCGCCACCAAAGACTTGCCGATTCCTCGACTGAATGGAAACATTACTGGCTGAATGGCGCACGCGCTTTTATATGAAGCAGCGGAAGGGCCTAGTACTTTCGAGAATGGAGACTAGAAACTTTTCCCTTTGCATCGAAGCTAACCGTCAAGTATTGTACAGTTTGACAACTATCGTACAGAAAATAGTTACTGCCTAGTCCCCTAGATGGCGTTACACGAGGAAACGCGCGTTAAGCGTAAATGAGCGGTAAAGTTTGTGTTAAAAGCAAAAAAATATTTTAAAATTTGCCATCGCCCCCCTAAACCGCTTTAACGCCCTCAATCTTATCTGTGCCCTTTACTGCCCACCTATAGGCCTTCAACGCCCAAAGGGGGGCTATCGCCCACTTTGAGAAAGATTGATTTACCGCAACTGTTTGAAGAACAAGCCAAGGATATATCCCAATAGAAAGGAAACAATCATAACTTTTTTCTTTTAATTCATATCGCTTAGAGAAACAGTATTATATACAGAAAAGAATTGAATATATTATTTTAACTGACCTAATTACATTTCTAGAATTAGTTTTTATATTCGTATATTACGAAATTTACCACAACCTACCAAGTAACTTATTCAAACTAACTGTTGAAACACCATATAATTATAAATTAGTGATGACTTAGTTGATTAACTACTTGACTAAAGTCCAAGCTCACTCTTCGTAATTGGATGATTTGATTTCTTCAAGAATTGAAAGGATTCTCTTAGGTCCATGAGAACGTTTCGAAAAAATTATTTTATGAAAGTACAAAAAAGTTATTATGAATTTTTTTTCAGAATAAAACAGCCAGACTCTTGAAAAGTTGCTGTATAACAAGAAAAGTGAACTTCAAAAGGCTGAAACCATACAAATTCAGCAACTGGCATTTACTTCAAAAAAGAAAATTCAAAACTTTATTTACTCATGTGAAGACAATGCGAGGTCACTTTATCAATTCTACTACTCGACTCTTTTTAAATAGTTACAGTAAATTATAACATTTCACCTGAAGAAATTGAAACAAACTGAGATAGTTGAAAACTAATAAAAACTAGGGTGGATATGAACAGGAATATGAATTCAGTTGAATAAAAACAGTAACTTAAGAATAAAAATATACATTTGAGCGAATCAGCTATGCAGTATAGTTAAGTACAAATAAACTAGTTGTTGATAAGTTTATCTTTGGCAAATTTCTGAATTCACAAGTGTACATTAATGATATCTCACAGAAGATAATAATTGAATCACCTCAGTAAGTACCTGAAATGCTTAAATTATTATATGAATAAACTACACCTACATCAAAAGTTGTCAGTTATGAATCGTTCCTGTAGAAAGTCCAAAACATATGTACTTTTTTGTTTATTTTTGAATAGAAATCAATTTCCTGAAATTACTACTCTACAAACATTACTGTCTGAAGCAAAGCCTCGGTATATGATAACATTATCCTGAGGTGGGTTGAAGGGTACGAGAGAAGTAAAGGTAATCGCATTTCCAACTCTTCAGCCAAAGAAGCGGCTGGACTAAGAATTTCAGGACACGTACAGCCTGATGCCTTTGGAACTAGACAAACCTCACACCCATGCTCAATCCCTAAAGAAATGGGATAGAATCAAAGGATGCAGTCTTGACAGGATTACCCTGGGCGACCCTGTGAAGGTGGCGCCGATGGAATATCTGGCTTTCTGACTGGCCACTGTCAACTAAAGAAAGACCTCCATTGAAGGGTTAGTGTTAGTGCAGGATGTTTGAACAGGAAGATGAAACTGTCAGGCATGTCTTATGCGAGTGTTCGGCGTTATTATTATTATTACTTTTTTTTCAACCGTAGTTGCCTTAGTGCGGCAAACCGGTATGATTTTGGGATTCGAGAGTAGAGAGGGCATCATTCCACCAAGGACTCCAATAATCAGAACAACCCTATACCCATACCCCTATACCAATCACGCGACTTCGGTAGACTAAGGTGTTGAAGACACCATCCTAGCAAGCCATGATGAACCCCGCAGTTTCCGACTTCAGCCCATTCGACCCGAGGAAAGCGAAAGTCAGGCGCTTTGATAAGCCAAGGTCTTCAATATTATTGAAGAAGACCCCATGCATGTTTCCGAAGAAGTGAGGTGATCTGTGCGGCTTTTATATGAGCTTTATGCTGAACGTTTCCAACTCGGTGACAGAGTTGTGGTTCAGGGTCGAAAATTAAACCAAGTTCCTCAGCTGCTCGAGCAGCTGCCTAAAAAGAATTGCTCCATTGCCTGCTCTCTCATGGTCACGGACCATGCAGAGAAGGGGACCCGAACTCCTGACTACTTTAGAGGCTATATGCAGTACCATTCTGTCATGTAGACACTCCAAACTCAAAAGTCTACGGCCTCCCTGTTGTCGGGAGAGATACAACCGTGGAACGGACGATTTGGGAAGCAAACTCCTCTAGAGATGCATCATTTTTTGGGTCTTTACGTCGAGTTGATACCGCTTCTCCCGAGTCCACTTCACTACTCCAAACGAGTAGATTAAGATTGGTACGGCAAGCATATTTGTTGCAGCAAATTTGTTCTTTTCCGACAGTTCCGATGACCAGTTCTGTCGAAGTTTGTGCTGATACTTGCCGCGGAGAGAGTTTTTCACTGCTACTACCTCTTGTGAGTGGCGTTGTTCCACCCCTAGGTAAGTATACGTCTCTCCGGCATCCAGATGGTGTAGGATGCTTCCATCTATCAGCGGCATATCCTCTCCGTAGTCCCCGCATCGTTCTCTTTTGAAATGGACCATTGCACATTTATCTATCCCGGATTTCATACCGATAGCATGCGTGTACTCTTCCACCACCCTCAAGGACTGATGGAGATCTTTATCTCTAGAGGCATGAAGTTTAAGATCATCCATTTAAAACAAATGGGTGAACTTGTGCCTCCGGTTTCCGGAGGCACAATAAGAGAGTGTGTGTTCGGCGAGTTTTGACCTACACCTACCGATATAAAGGATATGTCTCCTAGTAACCTGCCCATCTGGAAAGGACAGACTGGACGATGACCTAGGATGACAACTCCTCGGAAGGATTTTCAATGGGTCACATGTGGCTTAAGTTCTGTGGGCCTACATTTACTCTCCCTACTCTACAGATACAGATAGATACTATCTGAAAACAGTTCATTCTTGATATTTGGAAGCAACTGAATTGAATTCCTCACCCGTGATCATCAGTATTGTGAAAATGGTTTGTCTGCGCAGTATATGCTACTACATGGAATGGACATATTTAGAACAATTCATAAATGTCCTATATTTACAGAGGAAATAGTATAAAATATTTTGCATTGTTTTGGTTTGGTCTTCTTTGGATCTCCAAACGTTTCAACTGCAACTACGGCAGTCATCTTCAGTGGCGTGTTTGAAGTACTCTGATAGTTCACGCCACTGAAGATGACTGCCGCAGTTGCAGTTGAAACGTTTGGAGATTGTAACCAAAGAAGACTACGGCAAAACCCGTAAACCCACCAAAACACTGACGCCAGCCATGGAAGCCTACATTCCTATATTTTGTACTGCCACGATCCTGAATTTCAAACTCTCTACGTATTTCTCTCCAATTATGACAAGAAAATTGAGCAAAGTTAGTGACCACATTTATCTGGACAGGCTTGATTCCTCTGAAAGGCGAATTAAAATATATTTTCCTTTGCTGAACATACGTAATAGATGAGAATAAAATAGTTCCAATCCTCTTGTTCAGGATATCGAAGATGCCCATATAAATGTAGTCGATA
This sequence comes from Leptinotarsa decemlineata, assembly GCF_000500325.1. Classification (NCBI taxonomy): domain Eukaryota; kingdom Metazoa; phylum Arthropoda; class Insecta; order Coleoptera; family Chrysomelidae; genus Leptinotarsa; species Leptinotarsa decemlineata. The sequence goes on from NW_019295093.1 coordinate 16,677, forward strand.
ATTAATATTAATTTTAGAAAATATCAGTATTCACACACTAGATCTGAGAAATACTTTTGCTGCCATACTTTTACAGAACAAGTTGGCGATATACTCATCATATACAGGGTGTTACCTATCTGCGGTACGGAACTTCAGAGATTGATTCGTTTCTAAGATACAGGGCGTTGGAGACAAAAAAACGGTTTTTATAAAATATCATAAATATCCGTACACCGATTTGGTTGAAATTTCCTACAGTTATTTGAACTAGGTTGAAATTATTAGGTCCAGTGGCGTCTGAGCTGCAGTGCAATCTTCCTGGTACTATTTGAAGGATCTTCTTCTATCGCATCAGTCGTTGTTACAGTCTTCCACCACCTGCATTTTTATTGGAAGTGTCAGTTTCACATAATCTTGCAAGTAGCGTTCTAATTGTTTAGCACATGGAATTACTCTATTAAGATATTTGTCTTGGTAAATTCTCCGTTCTTCTTCCGCATTTTCTTTAGCTAATTCATAAATAAAGTGCATGTCAGCCATTTCAGCGTCACTTAAATTACTCATGATGAAATCACAGCTAATTGTTCATTCTGGCTTTCTCACTGATATGACAACAGTATAACTATCAGCTCGTCTCCAAAGAAGGTGTTCATGATATGCAAAGTGGCTTCAATTTTCTTCTCGAAAACCAAGCTGGATATGATGAAAACACAAAAGACGAAAAAGTTGTGTTTTCAGTTGAATAATTTGTACAAGTAAGTGGCGTATTTTTTCCAATATTATTGTCTGTGGTGGCCACTGATACTCCACTGGACCTAATAATTTCAATCTAGTTAGGGCCAAATGAGCGCCTGATAACTTCAAACTATGTTATAACTCAAACTATAGCAAATTTCAACCAAATCGAAGTAGGAATATTTAAGATATTTTATGAATACCGCCTTTTTTCACCTTCAACGCCTTTTATCTCCGGACATATGCTCATGAGAATTTTTTTTCAAACAACCCAACGAATCACCCTCTGAAGTTTCTACCGTAGTTGCAAACAACCTGTATTGCACCATCCTGATTCTCTCTTCTGTTGCATTGTAGTTGATGCAGAATAATAATGAACATTTGACTTTTTTTGCATTCTCAAAAATTGTGTTTTTCAGTACATTCATTAACACATTTAAATTAATAGTAGGTATTCCTTCAGGTCAAATGCTACATGGCGTTTCATCGCCCTGTAGTATTTGAACTTTCCCTTCAATAACTCAGAAATGGAGATGTGTTAAAAATGTCAGAGAACACGTCAGGTTTTGTTTCGAGGAAGACCAATTTCGTTATGAAATTCTCACCCGAAAATTCACCCCTCTGCGGAAAGCAGCTTCCACCCCCACCAATAGTCCCACACACAATCAACCGAGTTTTCTAAAGTTCCTCTTATATAGTTTTCAAAAAACACACTTCAATGTGAGATTTTTAATTGAAAGTTCACAAAATCCCGACAATTGTCTTTATGAAAGCATTCTCGGGCGTCACAATATTTTTTGTACAAATTTTGTCGGCCTTTCATAGTAATTTAAATCATCATGAATATTAGTACTCATCAGATTTCTACAAGATAAATTCATTGCTTGTACTATTTACCTATCAAGGACCAATTCATAAGACTGGAGAGTAATGAATAACAATTTTACCTTCACCTACTTTTAAGATCTGTCCTGATTACCAATTAGTAGTGAAAAGGCGAAAGATTCATTCACCTTATTCATTTTCACTGCCTGAACCACTGTGCATACTGTTTTTGGAAAGTGCATTGGCTTGGGATGTGGGGGTTGAGCAAACCTAATGCCTGCTTCCACGTAGCCTCGCTGGATTCGGGAATGACAGAATCACTTGTAGCTCTGTTATTCCCCAACTAAATGACATCACAACGATGGCTTGATCTTGAGGTGTTTGTATCCGTGCCGAGGGGATGAATGACAATGAGCCTATCAGCTGTCTCAACGGAACCTTCAAGATACTGGGCGCCCTCTCGTCGTAGCATCGCCTTGGCACGGTAATGCGGGGCTCTGCCGTGATTGATCTTCTTTCCCTAGCTACTCGTGGGACTTTTATGAACAGAATAAACCTAAAAATTCTTTCTGACGCTGAGTCTACAGAGGAAATGGATGTCGAGCTTACGACTCCAACTGACCTCCTTGTAAATTCAGATAAGGAGCGAGAGCTTCCCAACTCTCCAACTTCTGATCCAATAACTCAACCTAAAAAAAAAAAGATTTGGTGGTGAAGCCAGGAAACGACTGAGTAGTATCCCCAAGAGCGGGGTACCTTATGAAACCGCTTTGCACCAAATTCTTGAGCGGCGTACGCAGAATCTGTCTCAGGTGGAGGAACAATCCCACCATGAGCAGGTTAGCAAACGATTGCGCTCAAGTGACCATTCACCAAAACCAGAGGCGAAAATGCCTTGCACGGGTGAATCTAAGGCATCATCAGGTGTAGCTGACGTGCAAAAACCCTCTTATGGTAAGGTTGTGGCGAGTATCAAGGTGGGAATCTTGCACCTTGACTATCCGACTACATCATTAACGATGAAACAGCAGAGCATATACTTTGTGCCTGCTTCGCTGGGGACCGAATCAGGTTATTAGAGTTCGGCATCTGACCTGAAAGACCAGTCACCATACAAACAGATCGGCTTCGTTATGAAGCTGGATTTTCTTGGTCGAGTGTGAATAGGTGTGAGCCACAATAAATCCTTGCGGATTGCGGTGGAGGGTCGAATAGACCAATTCAGTTTGGACCTAACCTAACCCAACCTAATGACCGATTTCCCTGTTGCAAACTGAATTCAATAAAGGGGAACAATTCAAATATATTTGATCATTGAACAATGCTCCCAAATTTTCACACCTATTGATTTCTAAACATTCTAAAAAGTTAAGTTTTGAACCGTTCTTTTTCAACTTCAATACGTCATAAACCTGATTTAACTCGTTGTTCTCATTAAAAGATGATTTGCAAATATTGAATTGATGTTTCTATTCAAAAACTATTTCTATGGTCAATTATTCTTTCGGAAAAAGTTTTTCCCGTTTGTCCGATATAAAATCTTGGACAACAACCACTAGTTAATTTGTATA
>NW_019295095.1:0-20271 GCF_000500325.1 Leptinotarsa decemlineata
ACTCGCCACTAGATGTCGTCAGTGTCACAATACACAATAATAATTGAAATGCAAAAAAAAGCGTAAGTTTGCTTAGGTCACGCACTTTGCGACTATCCTAGTCTAGGAATATAGTTAAGGGCAGAAATTGGCCCTTGGAACAAACTGAAAAAATCATTATGGCCCGAACGCTTCAAAGTTTGGAAACCCCTGCTCTATCTAAAGTGTGATTCAATCTTTTTTTTTCAATACCAAAAACCACCATCCAATGAAATCATTATTAGACCAATAATTTTGTTCAATTTTATGTATCTCCTGTTTCAAATCATTGATGATTTTCTCCCTGAGACAAAATTTTGTAATTTCCAATACTTCCTTTCGAGCTGAAGCAGTGTAGGCCTGTCATTTATTTTTCTGTCTGTTTAAAATCTGTTTAAACTCTGTTTCTCCATTAACCAGCTGTTGCACCCCTACAAACGACAACCCTCAGAAGTCGAAACATCTGCGAGCTAAGGATTGAAGAGGTCCTACTTTTTAACGTGTGATTACTAACACGTTGAGTAGACTGAATACATTGAGTGATCTGAAAATGCTAGAGGTTTAATTTATGCCTTGTACACAAAATCTTTGTGTTCTTCAGATATGTATACACGGTTAATACGAGTAGCGCAGTTGCCTCTTATATAGGTTATTCTACGTTCCATGTATTTTGTATAACTTGTGAAAGCATTTTGCGAATATTTGTGTTATGTTTTGGATCTTTCTGTTGTCTAACGCAATTAAAATCCCGTACCTACTGATATAACGGACAAGTTGAATGTGAAACGGATTAGCAAATCGTCATGTAAAAACTCGTTTCTCAGTCTATAATTCTGTTCTCCTGATGGTGCATAAATGTTGAAATGTTGACGAATATTCACAATAGTTGCCGAAATGATCATCAAGAGAACAAAGCAAGTCTTTTATATCATATACATTTTTATGTATTATTTCCGTCCCACGTTGACAATCACGTATATTTGAGATCATATAGTATCCAAAAGAGAATTTCAAACAATCTGTATACAATTCTTGAACAAAAGTAATATCTACATCATGTTTTTGAATAACGTCAAAAAACAAACCTTTTTTACTAGATTTTTCAGACTATAATAATTTGCTGATAAAAGTGAAAGTAAATTTGTTCCTATATTGATTTGATATAAAGAGTAAAGAGGAGCAATAGAAAAAGATCTAATACAGATCAGCGTCGAACACAGGAGAATCCGTTTCGGCATTACATTCTTCAATTTCGTGTTGTTCGTTCTCGTCAATCAATCGGCTTCTACTTGTTTTCAAATTCATCTGTAGGTTGGGGACTTTCCTTTCTTCTCCTTCCGAACTTCCGCAGCTTTTTGCTTTTTTCTTTGTTTCTTCATTCTCATCTCGTGTTTGTCTTCATTGGCGGTTGATTGAATCATGTCTTCTCGTTGTGTGGGCGCCGCTTTTGCGTCCGCAGTTATGTTGAGAAACTGTCGTAGAGGGTTGTGAACAATAACTTCAGGCAGGGAATCAAAAAAGTTCTGACTACTCGCGTTTCTGCTCTCACTATATATATTATCTGACTGACCACCATTTTGTTCCGTTGCATCTTCCAACTCCGAAATTTTGTCCAAGTTTGCCTGCACTTTATGCACGTCTCTATTTATTTTTTTTATTTATTTATTTATTTATCGGTCAAGTACACTACATATTTGTTTTCAGTTATGAACCCAACAAGTAAAATCCTTAATATAAACTATTGTAATTGCTTAAAAATAAATAAACCTATTTATTTATTAGTCCAGTACACCACAAACTATCAATAAAATACCAAATGGAACATGAAGAAGAAAAAATATTAAAAAGACAAAAATAAGCATAAAGACATACAATACTAATGATAAATTAAATTATAAAACAAAACGTAACTATGTCAAGTACATTACAGAATTGTAACAGAATCCCAAATGTTACATCAATGTGCAAACAAACCCTAGAGTCAAGTTATCACTTCATAATAAATGAAGGTATGCATTCTCATTTGTCAAGTAGTACATTAAGTTCAAATTCAAATTTAAAAAAAGACATGTACAAACACTAGAATGAGTTATGATCATTTGAAGAAATAATAAACGACTATTCAGAAGTTTAATGAACAATCTCTACGTGAAGTCGTCTGATGGCAATTTTTTTGAATTTTGAATATGACAAATGAAAAAGATCAAGTTCTGAAAAGTATGTATTGAAATTCTTTTGAAGCCTACAACTTATTGCCATCGACCCATAGTTAGTCTTGTGGAATCGCAACCCAAATGAAAAAATGTTATTGCTTCTCAAGGATCTTGAGTTAACAGAAAGGCAAAGGTCATCTGAAATAGCTGAAAAATTGTAGTGGAAGTTTATTATTTTATGAAGGAATAGAACCATTACAAGTTAACGTCTATCCTCAGGTGATATGTGATACTCTTGGATTTTCTACAATTCTCGAAGCATTATGTCTTCTAATTTCCAAAATTCTAATAATAGGTTTTGATGAATATTACCTTCTTTCATGACCCAGTTTGTCACATATCAAGCAAGTTTTCACGTGTTTTTTTATATGTGACTGAGGAAGTTATTCCTTCAATAGTAACATAAAAAGGTATCGTCTGTTTCATTGAATTTGATATCGATCTTAAAACTACACCTCACGATTTGATCTCTACAAACTTTATTTGAAAAATATATCACAACAAGTTTCGATAGCACAGTAGTTTTCTCAAGTGATTTGAAACATGTTGTGATATATTTTCCAAATAAAGTTTGTGGAGATCAAATCGTGAGGTGTAGTTTATGAAATTACTATGGATCTTCATCAAGTAACAGTCGAATCAATCAGAATAATATCGAACTGACTCCGCTTTCAACATTATAAATCTCGTTTCCTGACCACATTTCATTCCTAATTGTTTTCACTTTCCCATATTGAGGAAAATATCAAATTACTATTTTTGAATTCTCACCCATGTATCGTCTTCCTCTGCATAAATATAAATTTCATGATATTGTTCCTCGTCATTATATATCAATTTTACATCTTCATATCTCCAGATTGCACTTGAAACTAGTAGTTCTGATATTACCTTTATGTATACTTTGTCACGTATATTATCAAACTGTATGCCCACAACTTGATCATTTCCAAAATCAAATTTACTTTTGATCCATCGTATTTATGTTTATGTTGGGCGGTTTTTTCCTAACGTTTTTGAAGTCCAAAATTATTGTGTTTTCTCTTCTTAACGACATGTGATACCACTGTTTCACTGATAATATTTGACGGAGGTAATCTTTTTTTTATGAAGGTTGAACAGACACTGAACAATCGAAACGTCAGAAGTAACTTGGCTTGAAGTCTTTTAATTTCTAATTATTTTCAATTGTTCAATTCCTAATTGTTGCTTGAATTTTATCTCATTGTAATTTCATTTGATGATTATTTTTGCTTGAAGATTATATCAAGCAAGTTAGTTTCAGCCAATTATTTCAATTTTATTGATTCTCTCAGAGATTTCAAATCATTTTATTTGATATTAGACGATGGAAGAATGGAATTCATCTCTTCTTCTTGTCGTGAAATAGTAGCCTGCTTCATTTTTCTCACAAATGATAAGAATATGATATGAAATCTCACAGAATACATTCTCCTCGTAGTACTTATGTCATTTCATTGCATCAGTATATACTGTAGTTCGTACAATATTTCCCTCACTAACGATAGAGTCTGGTCTGATTCAATTCGCAAAACAACCAACCAAAGGGAAAGCTCAACTATACAAACATCAATACAAATTGAAAAAAGTACTGTTCCTTTTTTAATAGTTCCTACAGGAATTTCTGGCGCAGAATGAATCTATCGAAAACACTTTCTCAACACCATTAGATCATTATGTCAGGATGTCATTATGTCATAATGTCATTATGTTATGATGATCTATTAACGACGTGCGTCGAGAGATCGTTATTTTGTTCTGTTGTTGGGAAAGTGTTTTCAACAGAGTTTTTTTACGCCAGAATACGAACTATCAATTTTCAACATATAAGTTTTCTTTTTGAGGAAACAAAAAATGTCATTTTAAAATGTCACCCCTATATAGAGGGTTTTCGACTGATTCCGCCGATAAGGTATGCAAAAATTTCCCTCATTGAAGACCACACTAATTTCTCAACGTTTCCTCGTTTCTCTTCAGGAACGTAGATCTTATCATGTATATAGTGTAGAAAACAGACATTTCAGAGGACAACGTAGTTAGAGACAAAACGTTGTATAATTTTTTTCCAGGAGCTGGAATTATTTCAAATATCAATAATGATATTGTACGAGTCACCATTTTATTCTAACGTTCCAGATCATTATTGTGTAATCCATGGCAGAAAATAAGACTTTCAACATGGAAAGCTAAAATATGCGGAAAAAGAGCTGCCCATCAACACCAGCTAGAAGTTTGCCACAACCCTTTGAGTAAAGGTGTTTAGTGCTTCGCAGATCTTTGCCTTTGGTTGTCGTCCGGTCTGTCTGCCTATTCTCACATCATTTATCCTACCCAATTCGACCTATTCGATCCTCTCTTGCATACCAACGATATTTTCGATATGCACTTTCAGGAGAAGGGAACAAATAAGTATTTCAAAGGAAAGATTTCGATAGTCTTCTTTTTCATCGTCATAGAAAAAATATGGGAAACTTTCAGAGAAAGGAAGAAAGCAATGAATTTCAAAACTATCAACTTCCTACAAAGATGTGAAAATGGGTAAATCATGCGAATAAGTAACTTCAAAACACAAACTGAAAGAAAACCAAACCTCTCTAGAAAAAACTACCCTCCTTAAAAGAAGCGGAAAAAAATATTTATGAAAAAAATAATTTTATATGAACACTAAATTATACAAAAACACTGTTTTCTATGTGGTTTGTGTTCCACACAATATAGTAAATGAAATATCACTTACAAAAAACTGCCACCCTCAAAAAACTGTCAATTTCGATGTTTCGAAATAAGACACTTATCTTTCTGCCTCTTCAGCACCCATCCGAATACCATTATAAGATGGAGTACTCAATTCATTCATAACATCACGACTTTATGTCTCGAATGAGTTGAATCTACTTATGAATGAATGGAAGAGTTTTGTATAAAAGTGTATATTTATAAATTTTTATTGCAAAGCGCTTTCGACTTTATTCATCATCAGTGCTCACCTGGAAGTAGGTAATTTAACTGAGAAGAGAGTTTTTTGTGAAAATTGAATTTTTAAATTTTGAGGTTAAGAATATAGGAAAATTGTTGTAATCTAATTAAAAAAAAGTTTTGTGAAAATTTAACTTTAAAATTTTGGGATTATGAATGAAGCAAAGTTGTTGATGATTACATTTTCAAAATGTTTCATATCAATTTGATCATAATATTTTTCTATCAATCATCCAATAGATGCACTACTATATACCACTTGAAGAAAATATTTGAGTGAGATATGGTATTTTGAAAATATCATTTTTATTTTGAAGAAAACTCTAGAAGTTTCGAATAACATACAAGTTTGAAGTCTGAGTTGTGTGATATACTATCATTGAGAATTCCAACAACATGCCGAACTATGTGTTCGTGTTTGGATAAAAGTGATATGCAAATATTACTGGTAATTGACCTAGGCTCGTACATAATCACGAATTCAAAATAAAAAAGGAGAAAGATTTCAAACCAGAGAGATAAATTATCCCGATTCAGTATGGAGACGAGGTTTACTCATAACGTTTATTGATGATTCGTTGTAATGAAACTCTTCAGTTTGGCGTAATTTTTTTTTCAATTCATTATCAACCTATCACTCATATAAATCATGATAATTTCACTGGAACATCTGCGCTTGTCCCAAAAATATTGAACAAGATAATGAATTCTCATCCATAATAATGTGAAATATTATAACAGATCATCACGTGGAAGTACTTTGCGGAAAATTGCATCATTTAAAATAATCTTCGCACGTTTCTGTGATAGCTGAAGACTAACGAATTTTTCCTCGCTATCAGTTCACGATTACAGATATTACGGGAAACATGTTTTCCCAAGTGGAATTCGTGAAAGTTTCTGATAGTAGTAGAGTGAATTTGAAGAGACACCATCTGCTCGATTCTATTAGGGATAATTGTCTGATTTCATTCGAGATGGTTCGCATTTTTGATTCGATTCTTCAATTTCCAATTTTAGCATTAGAACTAGAGTGCGTATAATGGCATGATTCACAAAGTATTTTAGAAACATTGACAGGGTTTATTCGAAACTATAGAGATATTCAAATTGCAATTATTGTGAGATTTCCACTTGACAGTTTTCTAAACTGCACCACGTGTTTTGTTTATACAGGCTGTTTTTTTTAGTAATATCACTATTGCTATTTCGAAAACGGTAGGTCCTTCAAAAACAGTGAAAAGAAACGAAAGTTGCCTTTTTGGAAATGCAAGATAATGGTATTCTCAGATCGATAAAATCACCAACCGTTTCAAGAATATCGAAAAATGACAGAAGAACTTTAAGTTTCATTTCATCTTTCTCATAATACGGTTCCACCCATTTTTCAATGGGACGTTTCGTTCATTGGAATTCATCATCATTATATTTTTTAAATGAACCAGTATATTTTTTAATAAATTTTTACAAATTCATTGACATATTACAACATACGTATTTCACGACGTTTATTCCAAAAACCACTTCATAAAAACTCCTCATTTAACCTTGTTTTCAATGAACAATCAAATTTCTGAATATCATTGCGGGCACATAGTTGATAGCATTGTAATACATCACAATGAAATAGAAACATATGCGAGGATGTACCGAAATAATAATTCTTAGAAAATGAACATTATAGCTGAATGATTCAGGTTACATTTTTTACTTAAACGTCTTACAAGATATCGCATTAAATATTCCAATTGTATTCCATCATTTCTCAAACAAATACTTGCTCTAAAAAGAGTGTGCTTGAGGCAGTTCTCTAACATTTGTGACCTAGCCTAACCTAGCATCTGTAGAGTGATAGCCATGCAGGCTCTCTTAATTGACTCTTCCAATTCCTCAATATTATCAAAATCTGTTTTGGATACTGTATCTTTTATCAAACCCCACAATGAAAAAACTATGAGGAAGGTCCGGTGAACGCGGTGGCCATTCAATAGGACCACTATTAGAAAATAATGGAAAATGGTTAGGAATCCATCTTCCTGGCATAGTTGTACTGAGGAAATCTCTGCAGATTCTCCTGCGATGTGATGGAGCTCCGTTGTGTTGGAAAAACATATATTTTCTCATTAGGCTGAGAGACAAATCTTTCAGAAACTCAATTAGAGTTCCTGATAAGAAGTCCTAGTATAATTCTCCGGTCAGAGATGTTTCATAAAAGTGGGGGTCAATAATTTTTTTATTATCAAGAGAATTGTAACACTATGTAAATATTAATTTTCTTATCGCCACTGATAATGTAGCTATTTTTTTAACAGATTCCTGTTCAACCATCCGTTATTGGTAAATCTACTTTCATCATACCACATTTTTTTGCAAATTTCATTATTTTTTAAAAATTTTCTAATGAGTCATCTACAAAAAATGTTCCCCTGTTGAAGTCCGTCAAACATAAATGATGGACTCTCCTGACTCGATGAGGCTTAAATTGATTTCCATTTAAAATTTTCCGTACAGTCGTAGTGGATATGGCCGAATTATGAGCAATCTCCTTCAGAGATATTTCGTTGTTCCCAAATTTTTATTTTCCACAAATCTCTGATCAAATGAATGCCAATTCATCATTATTGTGAATCTTTTTCGAACTCACCTCAAACGCCAAATCCATTAATGCCACTACTTTCTGTTACCGTCATTTTCTTTTGAAGGTTTTTAGGAGGATCCATAATTTCGTAAACTATTTTCAATATGTTGAAAATATCTACGACTAGGTTGTCGTCGTTCTGGAAACAATTCCCGATACATTACCAAATATTTGGTAGCATTTCTCATCTCGAATAAACAAAAAGCATATCCACTTTTTTTTCATTGAAAAAATTCATGTTTTTCCCTTAAAATCTCTCACCAAATTGAATACCTGTTTCATTTTGTGTTTGACAATCAACTTGACATTCACATACATGAATTTCATGGCTTACTTGAGAAGTTCTTTCAGATATTTCAAATCATATAAGTATCATATCAGACGAAGGGAGTCTGAACTAGTAAAACTCACCATGAAATATTGTCAAGTACTCTCAAATAAACATTTTATAAATGTTTTGTAACAAATCGTCTGTTACTCAAATTTCATTTAAAGTATTTTGTTTTCAGTGGCCAATATATTAGCAAAAATTCTGACCTTTGGAGTTATGCAAAATCTCATGACAGATTTCGCTATAGATCTATATGCCCAAGTGAATTATAATATATCAGTATCAAATTTCTTTTCCACTACATTAAATTCGCAGCTTTATTCATCACATTGTTCTCGCTTCTGCTTAAACTTATCATTTCGATAATTTTAAGATTCAGTTTCAAGATTAGATGGTAACCGCTTTTATAGAATGTCTACTCTCTAAGCCAACCGTTGGTTATATTGCTCAGTTTTTAACACAGATATCCTTTTTTTCACTCCAACTGTTTATAATCATCTTGAAGTACCATTTGGATTTCACTAGAATGAATCACAGAGGTGATTATTATAAACAAAAATAATAAACATTTGATCGTATGTAGGTATAGGAATTGAAAATGAGATGTTTTGAGTGAAGATTGTTTTTTTGAAAAAACTTTCAACATTACAATGACTGAACAAATTATGGGAACTTCAGAAGAGAGGAAAAACTGAATCAGAGAATTTATCATATGGAAGATACTCGATCCCTGAGGAGACACAAGTTTCGACTTCTGANATTGGTCATTTCTATTCGAGTGACACTTTATTGTGAGGCTCCTACTCAATTTGACTGATTTCAAATTGATCCGCCCATTCAGTGTAGATGGAGAGTCTACGAGATATACGACTAATATATCAGTACATTATTAAGATTCAAGGCGCTCAGATGGTGTTGTAAGATGGAAAAAATGTTTCCCAAAGTTCCAAAAGAATTGATGGACAGTTTTTGACAGCACTTTCTATTCCATATTGCTTTCGTTTCTGTGTTGCAAAGCTTTACTGGCGCATGTTCGTATAGTTATTAAATTATGTATGTCTGTTCATGAGTGTTCTGACAAGAAGCTGATCTATAAAATTTCGGATATAATTTTAATGAAGAAAATAGAAATGAAACTTTCTATGTTTTTTACCTCTTTTATTTGTAACTAACGTTACTGCAGTTTCGTCCTATACGGACATTTTCAAACTCATACAAAAAACTCAGTAAAAAACATATGAAGCTTCATTTCTCTTTTCTTCATTATGATTTGCTACCACGTAGTAACGGCTACATCCATCAATTTATATAATTTTGATATATTAGGTACTACTGTTTCAGCCACTTCTGTAAATTCGCAGCGTAATAACTGTGCATGACAATTTGCATGAAATGAAAAGCAATATCATCATCCAGTTATGTAACAGTAGGAGTCACATTAATTGCTGTTTAACTGATTTTGAAATTAATGGCGCAGTGCGTAATGAAACTTGCTTATCATAAGCCTCCCAGGTGTATGCCACCAATTGCTCTGAATTACCTGTTTCTCCCAGATTCTTCTGAAATCCAGGCATTGAGGTGACATCTGAGCTGAGACTCTTGAATCTACAACAGTGATAGACCACATGGATTATCTTGCATAAAATACATTTCTTGTTTGTATTCTTTTTTTCATTACGTGTATGAATAGAACTGAATGATAACTAATAAACATTGAAAATTATTCAAAAAACATACTTGAATATGAAATTTACACTTTCAATTGGAAATCTTACTTCAAACTGTGTTTTTTGAACAACTACTTTCATATAAACAACTACTTTTATATGAACATCGAATAACACAAAATACAAAATTTTTCTCTTCAGTTTGTACTCCAAACATTCGTTATGGAATTGAATCAGATATAATTCACAGGGTTGCTACACAAGATAGTATATGAAAGAGGTAAATAATCCAAAACTTTTCTTTTCAATTGTGTTGGTTGATAAATATAAATTCTTTCATTGAAATAAAAAAACTCCTTTGGTATCGGAAAATCTATTATTTTCAGAAATACCGAATATAAAAGCATTTCGAAGAGTTTTGTTGTTTTATGTCATTAGGGATTCAAATCGAACTGTATTCCAGGAAATATTGAGCTAACACTCAGCAATTCTAATTTTCCGATTGAAAATTACCAACTTCAGTACATTTCGAACTCCTCTCATCAATAATGTATGGGATGGCTTTCGAGAAATAAGGCGCCTTTGTGGAGGTTCGGAATGACCCGTTCGGTAAAACAATTGACAGTGAATGGTACATTCCTAATTGAACTTCTTTGAAACCACGGTTGAATTGGTTCAGAAAATCAGTTATATAATTGAAAGAATAAGGCAGTGCACGTTCATTTGTTCATTGGTACTGAATATTCATTACTCAAATGGTTCATTAGGAATTTGAAGATTGCTGTCAGTTGATTCGTGAAACTTCCTGAAATTGTAATGCATCAAGTGGCGCATTGAAAACGAAATACCAACAATATCGGACACCTAATGTAGAATTAAAAAAAATCGAATTCCTCCATTTCAATTCCAGCAAGACAATTCACAAGTATTCAATCAGTTACGTGTCTCCAAACAATTGAAACAGGCGGCGGCTCCCCTGAATTATGAATAAGAAAGAGAGGTAAAGTGGTGTAGAAAAAATGTTGAATAAATGAAACATATGTGTTGCCTTCAAGTATTCAATATGAAACTAACTCTTCTCCTTATTCCAAACGTCATATTTCCTGATGTCGTAGAATTTCACAGAATATAAATATGATAAAATTATATGCAGAATTTCAACCCCTCCACTCAAAAAATAAAATATTATCCACACAAACCCGATTTGTTTGAAATTCTGTATGGTTTTCACAACTCAAACTCATCGTGAGAAAATCAGCAGGCATTGCGTCTGTGCATGAATACTCTAATTTGTTAAAAATTTGTCTATCAATTCTTACATCACGTTTTTACAATATATGGCTTCTCCAGCTGAGTTAGTTATAGCTATACATTTCAAATTCATACTGGACGAGGTGACCTTTTTTTACTTCGTACTTTCGTATGAATCATTAAATTTGGAAAAAAATTCTGTATAAGATCGCCTGCCAATAGAATAACTAGCCCAATCAGCATCTACAAAGACTTGAGGCTGAGGATATGCATTTTATTTCAAAAATCGTAACTCAACATTTTTTGTACCTTTCAATTATCTCAGTATACTTCCAGTGAGTACTAGTGAAACAGTTATTGAACTGACTCCAGTAACTTACATTGAATGCCTTTTGGGTAGAGTAAGTACAGCTAAGTATAAATATTGAACTGAAGTTTGATTTGAAAGGGTTATATTTTTAGGAGTGATTAATTTTTTGGGAAAAAAAAACACGTGTATACCAGTTAGGGTGACAGTGTTCCATGTGAGTACAATTTATTACCATTCATTCAAAGTAGAACTCATGTGAATGATATTATCTGATTCTTATTCCTCCACGAATGTTCGATATACAAATTGAATAGAGAAAAGTATCTTCTGTATAATTCAGTGTTCATATAGAAGTATTTGTTTCGAAAGAATTTTTTCTTTCGTGTAATTCAATGTTTATATGAAAGTAGCTGTTTCAGGAGGACTTTCTTTCAGTTTGTGTCTGAAAGAGATTAATCCTTCCTTTCTTTGGAAGATTCTCTCATCCATTTTTTTGTATCAGATGGAGTAGTAGAAAGCCAAAAACTTTCTTTCCCAAAAAATGAACTAAAGTTCTTGTTGAGGAATACCTACTTCATGCCCTTCTTCTGACAAGTCTAGCTTGGCCTAGCTCTAGTGGTGTTTTTGTTTGTTTACAATCGACTATATTGAATTTTGTGACAAATTGTTCAAGATATTTTTTGTGACTCAAACTAATTACATTTTCAGACATATCTATATTCCCGAACATTCCTAAGCAATACCTGAATCTTCAATTCTGAATTCAGCCTCTAACTCTTCTTCAACAAAATTATTTCCTAGTCTTCTATTCAAAAAACAAAAACAATCGTCTACATATAGTGTTATAGTTGTCAAAGATTTATCGTTTATTTTTGAAAACACACATGACTCTAAGTTATTCCATTCACATCTCAAATCTAACAATATAGAATTCATTCTTTCACTCTAAGCCAAAGATGACTGCTTCAAACCATAAATGATACTATTCGAATTTGAAAATCAATTTTTATCGAAATTCACCCATAATGCTTACAGCAAGCGTAAAGTGAAGTATTTCATCACAGGTCTTTGCGAGAAACCTTTTGCAACTAGTCGCGCTCGGTATGTCACTTCATCATCACTCTTTAATTTTTCTCAATCACTCAAAGTGCACTATAGTTACCAGGCCTCAATTTTTTCATAAGATGTAAGTGCTGGGTTACCTCCTTTGAAGTTTGTTAATTCTTAAATGCCACCCTCATTTCATAACATATGTATGATGGAATTGGACGATACTTTATGAAAATTCATAGGTAACATAATCAAAAACTACTTATTGTGAGATTCCCATTCCCTCATTTTTTTCATAAGATGTAAATGCTGGGTTACCTCCTTTGAAGCTTGTTAATTCTTAAATGCCACACTCATTTCATAACATATTATAGGTATGATGGAATTGGCCTATACTTAGTGAAAATTCATAGGTAACATATTCAAAAAAAACTTTATTGTGAGATTCGCACTGAACAGTTTTTCAAAAAGGTTTCTGTAGAACTGTTTAGTGAAAAAATCATAATAAAATGTTTGTTGAATATGCAATTTCATGACATTTTTGTTGATCGCTTCTAACAACAAATTTATCGTC
Organism: Leptinotarsa decemlineata; assembly: GCF_000500325.1. Lineage (NCBI taxonomy): Eukaryota > Metazoa > Arthropoda > Insecta > Coleoptera > Chrysomelidae > Leptinotarsa > Leptinotarsa decemlineata. The sequence goes on from NW_019295095.1 coordinate 13,050, forward strand.
ACTGGTGTCATTTTGTTTGGTCACTGGATAGCGAATCAGAAGAATTACTTCCGTTTGAAATACTTTCATCCCCCACTGAAACATTTGTTTCATTCTCTTTTTTTGGGTGTTCATTGTAAATTCTAATATCTTTTTTGCTTCTTCTTTTCCACGAAAGCACTTTCTGTTTTATCATTGACACTGTCGAAATCATGTCGAAGTGTTTCGTTTTATTGGCATCTGTTATAATTTTCCTGCCTTTATATTCGATGACTATGATCATCGGCGAATATTTTTCTGATGGTCCTTCCAGAAGCATCAAGCCTGTCCATTTTGGCGAAAATTTTGACTCCGGTGATTCGCAATTTCTGCGACGTCTCCACCACTTTGTTTACATAGGAAAACATATTATCACAATCTAACAGTTGCGTGGAAATCAGATATCTCTGTGGACTGAAAAAGTGGTGAATGCAATTAGACTAACGACTATATGCCAGAGATATTTCAGCCCATGTAGTAGATGTTTCTAAGTAAGTTTGTGAGTAGAGTGAGAGTAGTCGCCCGAGAGTATATACATATACATCTACAATAGCAGGTCGTTATTGCATTCATGAAATCATAATTATAATAAATTAATAATACCAAAACATCAACTCATCCGTTATTGAAGTAAAGAAATACATCGGTAGAACGTTGTGCATGAGTAAGTGAACAAAAAATTAGGAAATACAACGATTATGATATTGCTTTGAACCATCAAAGATTGTCAACTGTACATTTATTCAACCGACAGATATCTGGAGCATAAAACTTTCACTCACACTTAATGATGAACTGGTGGAGTGTTGTAATAAAGTCAAACATTATCAAGTATTACAGATAGTGAAGCAGGCGCATTATAATATTTATTTCTGGTGATGAAAGAATTGGAATATTTGAGAAAATCATAGAAAGTTTATTTGTTGGGAACAAAAGGTTTTAGTTAACTACCTCTCAATCTTCATATAGTAAAATATCAAAAACTTCCAAAGGAACTAAGAAAGCAATCAATTTCAAAGTGACAAACAGGAAGAAAAGGTCCTCTCGAAACAACTACTTTCATATGAACAGTGAATTACATGGAAGAAATGATACTGACGGAACAACTACCCTTATATGAATATTGAATCATACAAAAATCACTTTCGTCAATTCAGTTTGTACTCCAAACAATTGTTGTGGAAGTTATTCAGATATCATTCACACGACTACCACACAAAATAGTATATGAACGAGATAATATTTCACCTACATGAAACACTGTCATCCTTAATGACTGACATTGATGTATCAGAACAATATATTTTCCTTATTGCCTCTTCAGCATCAATCTGGATAAAATTGAAAAATGAAGCATTAGATTCATTGATAATATCACAACTTTATTTCAAGAAAGTGTTGAATATACTCATGCCACGATAACAGTGATTAATGACATTAAGTCGCTTGTTTGATACAGAATCAAACATAGGAATTTTGTTTGAATTGATAGGTTATAATTTTAAAAATGAATTGAATTCATTCGAAATTTGTATATTCTTTGTAATAGAACCCTTTCATCCCAAAAATTAATCTCTTCTGAAAATATACTACTTCCAATTTGAGTTCAACAATTTTCAACAATACATATTGTGGATATATTTCCAAAATATTTTTCAAAAAGTTATTCAGAGATCATAATAATTCTCATATTTTTTATATTTATCTTGAAGTTGGGAGAATAATTCTCCATTCGCATAAATATGGTTTTTTAAACCGAAATGAAAAATGATTTCAATTTTCGCATATTGAATCCTCCCGGATTCCTTCATCTTCCGAATCATGCAACAACTGATGTGGCTAACGATATCGAATATTTTTGCAATACCTAAAAATTCGCATACTGCTGCTTCTCCTCCATCCACTGCTTCGTGAAGGATGCCAGTGATATGCTCTATAACATCCATAAAACCTGTTTTATAACCAGTTGTTCACTCGATATCAAATCATATTCATCAAAATATTCTTTGAGCCTTTTCTGTAGGTTTTTTTCAGGTTCTTACTCAAATCAGTAATCTAACTATCTCTTCGAATATTTTATTAAAATACACCTTATTGGTTTATGTTATATATTGAATATGTCAAAGACTTGAATATTTCCGTTAAATATGTTACATTACAGGACGTTATATTCGTAGGGTATAGTCTTTGCTGACCAGTTAGGATATGAGAAATATAAATGTTTGGGAATGTAGCAAGTGTGAAAGTATACTCTTATAACAATAAATTCCAATCATTTCAACGATGATCACTGTCATCTCCAGCGAAAACAACAAGTATTTAGATATTGATGTTAAATTTGAGTGGAGCTGAGGAGAGCACCCACGATGTCTTTGAGGTTGAGATGCCATGTTCTATTAAAAATTATCGAGAGGGAACAACATATTGATATCATGTGTACATACATAAGTAATAAAACTGTAACACTAGTCCAGTCATTCTGACCTACATGGAAAGTTGAAATAACTTCATTAACAATCACGTTGAATTTTAGGTAAATGGCCGGTACATGTATCCAACAAGTGTTTTTTTGACCATGAGGACACATCAATCATTATGACAAGAATAACACGACATTTGAAACACTTTCCGTGCCCACAACTTTGATGTCAACGTTCATCATGAACAGAATTGTTTCATAATACAAATCAATGTTTTTGAAATATGACAGAAGTTGGACAGAAAGTATGATATTTAAAAGTAACAAAATTTGTTTTTGATGAATTTTTATCTATTGATGGGAGAAAATAATATATTTCACTTGGGTAATTTGAATTTCTTTTTGTTCATACATTCATCTGATTGTGAAATAAATGACATCGCAAAAAATAGCCTCTTTGTGGTATTTTCTTTTTCAGTAACATTGTTTTTATGATGTACTGTTTGGAACCTTTGGTGTAGTAATGAATATTACTGGAGTTTTTTCCCAACACCGAATCGTTATTTTTACACCTCGACACGTGTTTCGATCANCAAATTTCGACTTCGGGCTGGAACAAGACTGAAGGCGAATTTTCAAGTTCTTTTCCTTCAAATTTCACTTTCAATTCGGAGTTTGGTTTCTTCCGTGCATTTTGAATTTTCCTGAAGGTGTGGCAGGCCAAAACAAATAAAATAAAGCAGATAATTGTTCGTTTGTTTGAAGGTTCATATAATACAGATAATTGTTCATAGAATCCAGTCAGTTGATTGGTAGTAATCGATGTCTTCTATTGATAGTTGATTTGTCGCATCGATATGTCTCTGAAGTTGATGGATATCTTCCAGTGGTATATTTTCTATCCTTGAAGGTTTTCTTTCGAGTGTCTCAATCCTTAACACTTCATTGTTGATTTTTGGCAAGACAAATGGTTTTCCAAAATTCGAATTTTAGCGGTTTTCGAATTTGTATCGTTTGAATTCGAAACTCCAATTGGTTGGAATTCGTAAAAGGGTGCTGTCTTTGACTGTGAAGAATTGGTCCTCTGGGCATTTTGATTTTATTTTCGTTTCTTCTGAGGTGATAACGATAATATATTCCTTGTTGATTTTATTGAATATTTGGGTGGGTGGTTCTATCGGCATCTGGGGGCACCTAGCATCCTTGTCGTGAATAAGGGCGGCAATGCAGTCTTTTTCTGGGTGGAAACTCAGGTTTTCTTGATTGCAGAGATACATGTCCAAGATTTGTGTACAGGGTTGGTCCATATATTGGAATGTTTCTTCTCCGAGAGCCAAGTAAGGTTTTTTTGGGATGATTATGGTATTTGTTTCAGTTGGGATAGGAAACAAATGGAAGTATTGAAAGGTTTTAGGATAAACTATAGGAAATTCTATGGCAAAGATAATATTATTTTTTGAAAAATAACAGTTTGTTTGAATAATTGAATACCATGAGTGGACATCTAACTGAAGTATTTCGTCAAGACTATAGTGATTGTGAAGCTCACAAATGATTTCTTCCAAATTTTGACTTGTTAAATATCAGGGTGAACTGTATGTAATTTTGCAAAAGTGATTGCATTTTCGACGTTATCAAGAAAGGTGATAATTACATTTGCATTTAAAAATATTTGATCTAGCATACTTGAATACACAGTATATTTATAAAATTGATCAGTTATATTGATCAAAGCTGGTTTATAGATTTCAATGTATTCAGAAATATTTTTCTGATTTTCGATAATAGGTTCAATATGTTTGGAAAATTTATCAATTATTTGTTTGTTGTTTGGAAAGAGAAATTTGTGAATTAACTTCTTTCACAATTTTTTGTTGATTGCTTTTCAAAGTTTCGATTGCCTTATCATATCGCTCTCCATCGGATGCGTCTAAGTTACCAAAAAGCCATTTTTGGATTGTTACTCAGAATAACACCAGAGCTCCAAATAAAGTAAAAATAAAAAATAATGAAAAATCGTGGAATCTGATGTAGTACCTTGGCGCTGAACGTGTTAAGAATGTTAAGAAAGGAATTAGTGAATTAAAATGTTACCAGACAACACAGAAGGCAGAGGTTGAGAAACTTCAATATTGAGAGAATCTATCTGCGAAATACTTATGATCCATTCAATTTGGATAATTTAGAATTCCAGAGAAGATTTCGCACAAAAGATATATGTAGCCAGTTTATCGACGACCTAATGCCTCATATGAGTAACTCTCCTAAAATTAACATTATCGATCCTAGGACGAGAATTTTAGTGGCACTTTCATTTTATGACACCGGTAGCTATCAAAGACTTATAGGTGAAAGCCACAATATTTCCATAAGTCAGCAGTCTGTTTCAAATTGTATTAGAGACATTTCTTCACTGATAACTGAGCATTTGGCAGATAGGTATGTGAAATTCCCAACTACAAATGAAGAGAGAAATGTTATCAAACTCGCTTTCCATCAAAAATATAATTTTCCAGGAGTCACAGGAGCAGTGGATTGTACACACATAAGGATTTTACATCCAGTCGAAGAAGAACACAATTTTGTTAACAGAAAAGGATATCATTCAATGAACGTTCAAGTGGTAGGTTTGTCCTTAAAGTTTATATGCATTATTTACTTGTTCTTTTTTAGATCTGTGATTCTAATTTGAGAATTCTAGCTGTAAATCCGAAACATGCTGGATCTACACATGATGCATATATTTGGCATACTTCAGCTATTCGTGAGGAAGTTGAAACACAATATAGACTTGAAAATAGGAGCTGCTGGTTACTGGGTGATTCAGGCTATCCTTTGCAACCCCGGCTAATGACTCCTATTGTGAATGCACTGCCAAATACACCAGAAGGGAGATATACACAAGCTCATTGTTCTGCAAGAAATTGTATTGAACGTTGTTTTGGTGTATTAAAACAACGTTTCAGATGTCTTAGTGGTGACAGGACGTTGAGATATAAGCCTGAAGTTGTAGGCCAGATAATTTCATCATGTGCAACTCTCCATAATATATGCATACTCCACAATTTAAATGTAGAGTTAATAGATGAGGTTAATGATCAGCTCCAAGTTGTAAGACCTCCAGACGTTGTGCCCAATGATTTACATCAAGAAGGTGATAGAGTGAGAGAACGTATTATAAGAAGATATTTTCATTAAACAACAAACTGAAATATATATTTTGAAATATACGAAATGCATTTTCATTTGAAGTAATGTACAAAAAATATGTTTAACAATTTCCTATTCTTATTGTTGCAAAATACTAGTGATTTCTTCTTTTCATAAGTGAGTATATAATATAATTTATATTATAACAATGATGAACATTTAAATAATTGATTCAGTATTGAAATAGTCGGTTAATAATATAATTTATCAGTTATATAAATAAATTGATTATACAAAACACTATTTATCAGTAATTCAAAACTCTTTATTTTATACAAAATGAATTTTCTGCAAATAAACAAGAGTTCATAAGAAATGAAAAACAAAAGTTATTCTTTCAAGCATATATTTTCTGAATTTTATGACTGAAAAATATTATAATTTTTGCATATGCATTTTCAATAATTCAGACTGAGTCTGAGTTTGGAATTGGGTTCTCGAATATTAAAAAGCCATGTTAGTGGGCGGTGGTCACATACAATTGTAAAGGGTCGTCCAAAAATGTAAGGTCTGAATTGTTTGCAAGCCCAAACTATCGCAAGAAGCTCTCTTTCGATAGTGCTATAACGTTGTTCAGTCTCATTTAAAGTTCGCGAAGCATAAGCGATAGGCTTGTCTTGGCCAATATTACCTTGTGAAAGGATTGCGCCTATGGCTACGTTTGAAGCGTCTGTGGTCACTATGAATTCTCGTTCAAAGTCAGGGTATTGAAGTATAGGGTCGTTACATAAAATTTTCTTACATGTTTCGAAACTTTCGATAAAAGTTTGGTCATGTATTATTTTTGCATTTCGTTTTAAACATGCGGTCATAGGTTTTGTAATTTTCGCAAAATCTTTAATGAATTTTCGATAATATCCCATTAAGCCTAAAAATGATTTGATTTCTCTCTGAGTTTTTGGGATAGGGAATTTTTGAATTGCTGAGATTTTATCCGGATTGGGTTTTACTCCCTCAGGGGTGATTAAATGTCCTAGGTAGGCAACTGATTTTTTAAGAAATTCAGATTTATCCAATTGTATTTTGAAATTTGCTTTCCTCAGTCTCTCGAATACGTTTTTTATTCTAGAGATGTGTTCTTGTAAGGAGCTACTGAATATTATTATATCGTCAAGGTACACTAAACAAATTTCGTTGTTTAAGCCCCTCAGAACATTATTTATTGTCCTCTGAAAAGTAGAGGGACCATTTTTTACCCCAAAAGGCATACGTCTGAATTCGTAGTGCCCGTTTTGTGTAGAAAAAGCTGTTGAAATGTAATTTTTGTCCATTTCGATTTGGTGGTATCCTGATGCCAAATCGAGAGTTGTGAAATAATTTGCCCTACCAAGTTTGTCTAAGATGTCTGTAATGTTGGAAAGAGGGTATTTATCGTTTATTGTTCGTTCATTCAATTTTCGATAGTCTATGACGACGCGCCACTTCTATTTTCAACTTTGATCTAGTTTTTTGGGAACTACCCAAATCGGGCTGTTCCAGGGTGAGGTAGAAGGTTGAGTTATACCCTGTTCTAACATTTTATTGATTTGGGAATTTACTTCATTTTTGTGAATTTCCGGAATTCGATAAGTCTTT